>JAHZNJ010002845.1:0-22454 GCA_027744475.1 Lepidocyrtus cf. sotoi NNG-2020 | reverse complement strand
GAGCATTTCTCATAAATCCAAGTCCTGATCATAAATATCGCGGATCATATTAGTCCGATCATAAAAGTCGCTAAACATATTTGTCGAATCATTTCGGTCGTAGACTCCTGCTGTACTGCTCCAGTTTTTTTCTTGGTTCTTCTTTGGTGATGGCAGTGGCTGGCAGTAAAAAAAATCTTACGTACTTACCTATGAAGCTACCAGCTACCTGAAGTAGAAGAAACAACAAATATAATATTATTATACTACTTAATCATAATTATATCAAACAACAAAAACAATACAGATATTATTATTATTATTATATTATTGGTACTTTCTTTCTTTTTCTAGATATAAAATAAATGCTCTTCATGATTTTTTATATTTATACGTCTATTAACTTGTCACTTAACTTGTGAGCAAAATGAAGAAGTTTTCCACAGAGAGAAAAAGAAATGAAATGACTTTATCCAATCCACAACAACTACATTAAGCTGGAGAAGTCCACTTAACTTCTTCATTCTTTTATTTCTCCTTCTTCCAAAATTTTCCACATAACAAAAATCGGCAACTATTGCCTTAGATAAGAAGAGGAACCTTCACTAGTAAGTAAAAAGGTAAAAGAAAATATTATTGGAATCCTCCGTCGCAGGTTCAATGCTGCAATTTATTTACTGCCTATCTGCTAACTCCTAAACGTGTTTTCTCCTTTGGAATTCTTTGACGCGGAACAATAATAAGTCAGAAATAAACGGTGCGGTGGTGTTAATGTTAATCTTTGGGCGATAAAAAAGCACACTTAATGCTTAATAAATCCAGCCATAATTCCATACTATTCACCAATCAAACCACTTAAGTCCCGTCTCGTTGTCTCACAAAAATATTTTATCAAATATCAAGAAATGATCTCATAATCGCTCTCTCTCATTTATTTATTTACTTATCGCCCACCACAATCTCTTTATTTCAGGAGGAGGGAATTCGTTTGTGGATAATATACCTACGTAAATACTTAATAAATGGGTGATTTGCTTATTATATGACATGCTTAAATAAATATTATTGTGTGTTTATTTTATTGCCTATTGTTTACCTATGCTTATTAGAAGCCATCTTTAATATACAGACTCATTATTTATCACAAAAATATATATTCAATCTCTTCTACTTTTCTAGACGAAGGAGGAAAACATCTCTTCCACATAAAAAATGGTGACGAGGCGAGCGAACCAAAGCGAATAAGAAAGAAAAAGAGGAAAGGGTGACGACGAGAGAATGAAAACGAAGAGGAAAGAAAGAAAGGAAAAGAACTTTTTTATTCTTCTTCTGTTTTACCGCTGAGATTTGTTTCTCATAAAAAAGAAGTGGAATGGTTTCGTTAGAGGATTGTTGTTGCTGGAGACTGAGACTTGGAGAGAGGAGAATTGGGTAGTTTATTCCAGCCCTCGGGGAACAACATAATAATACGCCAAACTACTACTACAGAGCTACTAAAGAGCTTCACTACAACTTGTACAACTGCCATAATATAAGTAACATCATTATTTTTCTGAAAAAAAAATAATAAAAAAAAGAAAGTTTTACAAAAAGTCCCAGTGCAAGTCCCATCAACAAAACATAATAACCCTTTCTACTTACTTTCGGATTCTACTTGAATTTTGTTTTATTATTATCCTCTTTTTTTACTTCTATCTTTGATGAAGAGACCAAAACTAAAGCATAATAATAAGAATAAGAAGATGAAATGAAAATAAACAGAGATGAAGTCATTTCCAATGCATTTTTGTTTTTGTTCGTCGCGTTTGTGAATTTTTTTCTGTATTTTTATTTTTATTCAAAGTAAAAGTAAAAGTAAAGTCGGTGGGTAAGTTGATTGATAAGGATGAAAAAGTGTGACAACAATTTACTCAATTGCTGAAAAATTTCTCAATTTCTACAATAATAACAAGAAAGAACTGTGCAGGAGAGTTTCTACTTATTTCAAAAAACTTTTTTGTGGTGCAGTTTTTTTATTGTTCTGAAGTGAAGGAGATAGTGCTTCAGAAGAGAAAAAAGTGGGTAAAGGCTTTGGCTTTGGGCAATGTGATACTTAATCATATACCTAAAAAAAAGGAAGGAAATACTTTGTCGTTAGTGTCAGTTAAAAGTGGATATTTACAAAACTTCTTTTCCCTCAGCTTGTTAAGAGGAAGTTGAAGCTTTTTTGGAGTAATAAAAGAAGGCTGGGCTGGTACTGGCACTGGACAAATGTCAGCAGTTTCAGTGTGTAGGTAGATTGAATTGAGTCGTTGAGTGGGACGTAGTTTTTCAAAATTAAATTGTCAATTTTCTGTGGCAAACTGATTTATCATTATTAGATAAAGCTTTGTAAGTTACGTAGGTGGCTGGAGAGGAGAGTGTGACTTTGTAGCTAAACTAACTTAACGTCCTCGTGACTGGAACGTAACGCAACTAATTAGACTTTTCAAGGTTTTCTGTTTTCTAAAAAAAATAACAAAACAGAAGTAGAAGACAGAATCGCTTGTTTGCTACCTTTTATCCTTTTTGCTGTAGTGCACGTCGAAAGAAAATTCTAAAACGACATTATTTTTTAGTAGGATTTTATGATGGACGACATTTTGGATTAATTAAGTTAGCTCTTTAACTCTTTAACTGTGCAGTTATAAGTTTTAAGTATAAGCTCCAGCAATTTGAGAACGATACCTTCGTGAATTGTATTGTGAGATGTTGTTCCTGAAATAAAATAAAATGAAATACGAGCTCCTTCGGTCAACTGGGCTTTACCCGATATCAAAATAAACAAAGTTGTAGCTGTAATCTGTAATTAACTTTACTGTAGCTTCCCTTCCCATCATAATACACACCCTTCATTATTCTAGATTTTCAAGGTTTTATTTTTCCTGTTCTAGCCGTGAGCAAGCAAGCCGTGAAATTAAAGAAATGCTGCGATGCGATGATGTGTTGCGTTGAGAGTTGATAGTTGAGAGGAGATGAGATGACTCTATCCAGAAGCAGCAGTAGCAGTTGTTAGCACAGCAGTAGTTGTTGTCTTGTCGTTGTTTTGGTAGTATTTAGCTAAAAAAAAGTTCATTAACAAAGTAAACAACGGTTGACAGCAGAAGCATAGCAGCAGCAGCAGCAGAAAAAAAGACAAGAAGGGAAAGTCAAAGTCATCAAGTCAGCCCAAGTGGAAAGTCTAACGAAAGACAAGCGACAGTCCCACTAATAAGACAGACAACAACAACGGAACGGCAACAACAATGTCGTCCTCCCTTTCCACCACGACACTGTTTTCCATTTTGAGATCAAATACAACAACAGCATCAACTTCATCTTCCATCTCCTCCACATATTATGACGTTAACGGCAGAAGAGAACCTGAACCGAGTAGAATTTCATACGAGGCAGCAACAGCAGTGGGAGTAGCAGCTGATAGCGAGCAAGAGCAAGTAAACATCAACAAAAACATCAGCAGCAGCGACGATGATTACGACAACAACAACGGCAAAATCGAAAATTTACTTGAAACTTCCGCATCATCCTTTGGTAATGGAAGTGAAGATGGGGAAGTAAATACTACAGAGGTTGACTTTGACTTTGACTCGAATAATGGGAATATTAGTGACACGGACAATGCTAATGTGACCTATCCGGTTTACGACGATTACGAAAGGAACATTACTAGCAGTACTACAGAGAGCTCATTTTTCGGAGAAGTGGTGGACGAGTACGGCTACACTCCCCTCTTCTACATCCTTGTGGCAGTTTTGTTGGGCATTTACGTTTATGTTTATCTCCTGAATCGGCATGAGGCGAAGGCAAAAAAGTCTGCGAAGAAACCGAGAAGAGCAGCAACGATTATTAGACCCGCCAGCACCGCTGCTGAAGAGGAGGAAGAAGAAGGTGTTGTGGATGAGGAAGAAGCTGTTGTGCAGCCTTGCACTACAAAGTAAGTTAGATTTACCGTGGTTAACAAAAAATAGTTTAAAAAGTTTAACAAATTCACCCGTACCATACTTTGATTAAAACGAACAAAAAAATGCTTGCAAGCGTTGACATATATGACATTATATGGCATGCCTCTACCTTAATCGGAATCCATTCCACTATGACACGAGTACAACGAGGTTTTTGTCTTCTTGCCAAGATCAGATTCTAAAATTAAGCATGAACTCTTCTACTCCAGCCACAACACAACAACAAGAAGAAAAAACAAAGCAGGAAACTCATCATTACAAAGAAATTAGGGTTTAGTTAGTAGATTTTGCATTCCTTCCTTTTTCCTTCCGTTTCGAGACAACTGCTGCTGCTCCAAACTGCAGCGTTCTTGCATTGCATCTTCCTGTTTGTAATTATTTGATGGAAGGAAAAAAGAGGGAAGGAAGGGAACGGAAATGGTAAAGAAAAACTTCTTAAGAAAAAGGGGAGGAAATATTGTGAAGAAGAAAAAACTCTTCCTTCTTTAATGTAAGTACGTCATTTAAGCCATCAGTGCTAGTGCTGACATTGTGCATGCTCGCAGAAAATCTGCTAACGACGAAGAAGGAGAAAAGAATGAAAATGAAAAGCACATTTTCTACTTTACTTAAGATACTTACTTAATGCTGATTTATTAGGCAACCTCCTATGAAATCAAAAGGCCGGCAAACTGTCTATCGTCTTGTTTTTGTCTTATCTTCTTATCCACGCTTGTTTATGGAAATCTCGATGATGATGAATTAATCAATCAAAATGGGTTCTTCTGTTACCAAATCACTTCTCCTCTCCCTTCCCTCAAGACATTTAATATTATGCTTCTGTTCTGTACAATTAATCGAGAAAGTTTTTCCAATGCGTAATTTTTTTATTCTTCTCTTTCTCTCCTGATCGCTTGCTTTTGTTCTAAATAATCAGTGAACCAAAAGCAGCAGTAACAGTCTCAATAGAAATCAATCCCTTTCCTTTTCTAACTTAAATATTTTCGTTATTCAGGAAGGAATGCTATGCTAGAATAATAGAATAATTTTTATTACGAAATCAAACAGCCAGAAAAAATAGTTAATTGAAAATTCCCTGGGGACTTTCTTCCTATCCTACCCTACCTACCTTGTCAATTTTCTCCAGCAATTCCAGGAAATTTCCTGTTTACTACTGTCCATCCACTAACTCCACGATTCCATAATGTCTTCAGAATCACATAAGAAGAATTAAAGAAAGGAAGAAAAGAGAAATGGAAAATAATCAAATCAAAATCAGTTCATTTACTTAGGTAATAATTCCGTAATTCGGTAATTCGTTTTGTGCAGCTCATTGATTCATTACTGCTCTGAAGCATGCATGACATGACAATGCGGTTATTGCCTATGCTCCATGTTTTTCATTCCCACGGCAAATGACTTATGGAAGTTACACATTATTATTCTCTTTCTGTAAGAAATAATATCAATCGCAATCACAAACCAGGTTTATGATTAATAAATGAAGGGGATACGTAAGTAAGTATCATGCACGATACGATCACCCTCCTCTTCCAGTTTTCTTCTCTTATTTAACGACCTGTCTTTTTTATTATGAGGAGAAAGAACTACAAGAACTGTAAGTAAATTAGCCAAAGCTATTATTTCAGCTTTAATGTGGTCGTCCATTCGTTGTGTACATAAAATGCTTAATATTCTTTTTTTATTTGATGAACTCATCACACACACATGTAGAGAAGGACTCATAAGTTTATTGTATAAATATTTTTTAAAAAGAAAGGAGCTTCATTACAAAATAGCTTTACAGCTTATCCATTATCTGTTCTGTCTACATAATCCGCAAACAAACGCCGTACCCCATAAAATGCTGCTTGACACAAAATTACGTACAATATATGACGATGATACGGGAGCGTTCGTTATATTATTGCATATCGGAATTATGTTTTTTCTTTCCGTTTTTGGTTTCGAAGCATTTGGAAAGGCGGAGACGATGAAGTGAAGAAGAAGGAAGGGGATCATATTGTACACTACGTAAAAGAGGAGGACATTTATAGCTTACTATTAGATATGGATATAGATATGAACGATTTTTTCATTTGTTTTTCTTCGCATTTCAGTAAGCTGCCAAGCCAAAGTTAAGTTAATAATAATATAACAAGAGCTATAGCAGAAGAAAAAAGAATTTAGTCAACATGAAACTAATGTTGGCAGCACATCATTAATTTTTCAAAAAGCAAACAGAGAAATTGGTCGCTTACACTATTGTAGTATAGTATTCCCTCTTGAAACCAAACTGCCACTTTACTTTTTACCTCACTATAATGTTGCTCAGTCAGAAAACCTTGCAAAAAAAGCTTATTTCATTCCTCTCCAACTTTTGGCGTTGGCATCGTCACTCGTCAGCAGTGGCATAGTATGGATGGCGGTGGCAATGGTTCGGTGCGGTGGTACATCACGTTTGTTACAGTTAAGTTGAGCCGAGGAGAGAAAAGACAAAAAAGCGAAGTTTAGTTCGAGTGGAGTAAGCTTAAGCTACAACTTAAAACCAGAGATTCGCAGATACATTAGTATTTAAACGAAATTTCATCTAGATATGAATCTAGATACTTTTTAGTATCTATTATCATTATTTGGATACTTGGTTTTCAAAAGTATCTAAAAATATTTTTATCTAGATACTTTTGAATAAAAATATCTATTTAAAAGTATTTATCCGTCTATAAGCTACTTAATTGTAACTAGATACAAGGTTTTATCTAAACACTTTTACTGTTAATTTGGACCGCTTTGCACTCATATGCACTCAGGTCGGCGTCGACCAACGTTTTAATTTTGCCAAAAATGCACATATAGCAATAATACATAAACAATTAACCTTTGTTTAAAAACTAATTCATCAGTAAAAATTTAAATTGAGAAAATAAACTTACACTTTAAGTAATCTGTGTTTGATTTTTAAAATTGTGTGAATTATCAATTCAATTATTATTTAACGATTGTTTAAATTAAATAAATTGTAAGAAATTCTAATTTAAAAAATGTATTAAATAGCCGATTCAAGACACCTGAAAGCATTAAGCATATAATATTTATCTGAAAAATGTATCTAAATATTGTATCTAGTAACTGTATCTGAAAATACACCAGCAAGTTTATTGTATCTGGGTATTTATCTAGATACTTTTGAAATGTATTTATCTGAAGAAAGTATTTATCTGTACCAAAGCAAGTATCTTATATTTATATTTTATATCTGCAAAGTAAAGTATCTGCGAATCTCTGCTTAAAACCAAAAACACGACGACCATTTAATAAGTAAAATGCATACTGAGTAAGTGAGTGAGTGAAACAAGCCATGTTCTTTCTTCTTGCATTTTTTTCGGTTCATCATATTATATTAATAATCAGTGGTATCAGCAGTGAATTTTTGTTATTTCATTTCTCTTCCACATACACACACTGTTTGAATCAACTTGATTACATTGAATTACAGCTTAAAATGTTCAAAAGTGGCATTCATTCTAAAACTTAAAGTAATAACAAACTTGTTTTTAGGGTACATAATAAGTGATTTGAAGTATAGTATCTAGCCAAAAACAAATGGCAACGAAAACGAAACAAGAATAGTGCAAGAATAAAAACATTTTCAAGTAAGTAAAAGTGAATGGAATAATAAAAATGAAGTCCCTTCGCTGAATGTACTGAGAAATGGTCTTGGTAAAATATACTTGGCTTGCGTGTAGGAACAGGAAATAGTTCTATCTATTGCTTTTTATCATAATCATCATCATCAGTTGAAGTTTGTGTTGTTCTTCTTAGACCATCATCATCGTGCAGAGATAATCATAATTTCTTCTGCTGGGTATGTATGGCCAATATGACAATAAATTAATGACGATTGCGACCATCATGTAATAATTATTCAATATATACTGTACGCGATTGACAGATGTGTCTTTCTTTTCGTTGGAAAGTATTTCTCTCTTATAATAAAATTGCTGCCTCATTTTAACACATAACGTAGCTACTTAGGTAACTTTAATTCTTTCTCTTCTTTGATGGAAGCTTTATCAAAGCTTCGAAGTTTCTCCTTCAATTACTTTTTTAATTTACTCCGTTTCTCAACTCCATTTCTGTTGAACACAAACTGTCATGTGTGTGGTGGATAAGGATAAGGAAGGTTACCACAATACCAATACCAAATATATTTATTAATACTAATCATCATCATTATTAAAAGTATATCTACGTACATAAGCATTCGTAGAGAGGAAATGGAGCGAAGTGAAATAGTAGGATAGAAAGCACGCCACGGAGCGTTCCAACTTCTACTTCTGTATCCATTTTATTGTAGTCCTTTCTCTAATAACGACGTAACAGGAGAGAAGAGTAAAAAAACTACAGAATACGGAATGAAAATGACTGATAGTATTATTCATTAGGTATTATCATTATCATTATTACATTGTCTTTTCCTTTTCTCCATGTATTTTGCATGGATGAGTAGCTCCAGCTCAATATTGTGGAATTATGTACGTATAGATTGTTCTAGTACTTGCTTACCCTTTACCAGTCATCATATTCATTCCTTCGTGGTTTCCTTCCGTCCGCTTTTACTCTGAAATATTATTATCCTCTCCAAGAACGTCCTTAAGTATGACGATGAGAGGTTTCAAAAGAGGAACAATAAATAGACAAAAAAAGTCATCTTGAGAAAGGATTTATTTGGCGACTCTCAGTCCCATTCCCATTATATTCACTCGACTCACGCTCAAGTAATACGGGAAACGGACGCGGACGTGGCATCATTACGTATCATCCACTGACTTCAGTATTGGAAAGGAAAGATAAGCATTTAAAAGAGATCCAGTTACAGTTTCACCACCACATTTGGAGTAAAACGGAGGGTAAAGACTATTTACCCTCCTATTATTTCTATAATATGACTTGGTTAACTTGGCACTATGATCCTTTCAACTTCCGATTCCGACTATTTATACCGTTTTTAAGTAAACCGTGCATGATTTGCTTTCTTAAAAACAGGATTTGAACGGAAGGAAGAAAGCTTTAAGCTTAATAGGATTACTGAATTACCTTGAGTTGCAGTGATAAGAAAATAGTGATAGTCAGAGACAGTCTGCTGCTGAGAGAGTTTAAGTTGAGTTAAATATCTTTATCTAAATAGACAGCAGTAGCATCAGCAGTAGCATCAGCAGTGTAATAAGAAGAAAGCCATGTGAGACGTGAGGAAAGAAGTTTTTCTTAAAAAAATTTAAAACAATCTTTTTTTTCTTTGAAAAAGGACAATAAAGCGAAATTCTCTTCTTTGTTTTTAAACTCTTCTTTACACAGTCCGTAAGTAAAATGAAACTGACAGCGCACATACATTATAATCCTTCCGTTTTCGTTATTTTTGATCCTTTATCCCCATCCGTCTCATTCGAAGACAACAAGGGAAAGAAGAAAAAATACCTTTTTGCATAGTAAATTTATTTATATTTAGAAAAACAACAAAGTTTTTTCGTATCTTCTTACATGAACACCTAATTTTTTCCATCACCGTTCGTGTATCTTTCTTTCATCGCGTTGAAAAGTATTTTTTGTGTTGTTCATGTTCACACTGATGATGATGATGATCATTTCCATTTTGTTTCTGTCGTCAACAACTAAAGAGTAGCGAAGCAAAGAGCAAGAGAAAGAACGGAAGAAAAAAACATTTGTTTTAAACTTTACTTACTTACTTTTACTTAAGCGTTAAGACGCTCTCACTCAGCAGGAGAGTAAGTAAGTATAAGAATAAGATAAAGATAAGGATAAAGATAAGATCTTCTTCTTTCTGCTTTTCCATCTTTTCATCTTGTAACTAAAATGTAAAATGTAATATGACAGTTTTTAGAGGATCCATCGCCGTCGAGGAAAACGGCCGTGACGGTGCTAGTGTTGGCTTCCGCTTTAGCTCTGACTCTTTAACAACATCAACTCCCGTCAACATCAACATTCTGAAAAATACGAATTCATCTTCTGTAGCAGCAAAAACAAACATCACTTCTGCTCCCGTTGCTGTAGTTGTTCCTTCTTCAGTTGCCGCAATTACCGGAGCAAGGACGAAGGCAAAAATTATGGAGGCTCCCGTTCCCGTTATTTTGCCTAGAGGAGTAGTGGTGGCAAATCCAGCAGCAGCAGCAGCAGGAACTCTAATGCTTCCTCCATCTTCAAATACTTCTACGACTACTCCCAGACAGCAAACAGCAGCAGCAGCAAATTCCTCCACCACAGTTGCCAGCGATAATCTAATTATCGATGCTTCTCCACTTCCTCCACTAAAGTTTAATGGGAACAACAGCAGCAACAAAAGAGGGCTAAATTTGTCTCTACCGCTGGAACAATACAAACAATACAAGAGAGACATCAATCATTTGCATAGTAATGGATTAGAAATTAACAAAATAGAGGAGGGAACTAGAAGTAACGGTAACGGTGGTGCTAATGGAGGGGACAGTGATGTTAGTGGCGGTGGTGGTGTAAGTGTAGGACTTCTAGGAGAAAATAGTAACCATAATAGTAGTAACGGTGGAGGAGGACCAAATAGTAGAAATAACTGTGGCAGGTCGCGCTCTTCTTCTGACGTGTTCGTCAAGAGACATTCCTTCTCGTTACGGTTGGACATGAGTCCTGTGGTGATGGATGGCGGTGCAGGCGGCAACGGAGATGAGAGCAGCAGGAAAGCCTTATTTACTCCAGAAGTGGAGTATATGGAAGTGAGAAAGAGAAGGTAAGAAAAGAAAAGAAAATAAGACGGAGAAGAAGAGGAAGAAAGAAAGTAAATTTAATTTAAGTGTCCTTTATACTTGAGATTCTGAGTGAGAGAAAAGTTTCTGTTTTACTTCCAACGGAAGAATAGATATTGTGGAATAGTTTCCATCTTTTTTATATACTTCCTTCTTATTCTTATGCTTCCCCTGTTAAGTACAATCATGTATGGAATCCTTAATGAGGATGAACCCCCAAACTATAAACCTTCTTCTTCTGCTCTTCTTTTTGCTCCTTCTTCTTCTAAAAAACAACGAAAAAGGAAGGAAAGAGAAGGTTTTTTATTGGTATCGGCAGTCAAATCACGTTCCCAATGCATTTATACAGTAAATCGAGAAGATCTTTCAAGTAAAAAAGTAGTAAATTGTATATTGGGCTAAGAGGACACACGAGAGATGTATTATGCCATGCCACCGACCTACCTTCATCTTCATCTCATCATTTTCGTTATTATCTTCCTTCTCAGCATCATTATCATCCGGAGGAGAAAATTAATAAGCTCTTCTACTTCTACTCATTTCCTTTTTTTTGTACTTCCTGTGTTCTGTTTCTGTTGTTTCAGGGTTGGTGATTCATCCGCCACTTCAGAGAAGGAGTCGAGGCTCGTGCTAAAATCCGGGGTTTTGAATGCGAAAGAGGTCAATGTTGAGGAGAAGGGTCAACGCTACTTCGCTGATATTTTTACTACTTTGGGCAAGTGAACCGAGTCCCTATTGCATTTTGTAGATTGAAACCTGAAACATTATATAATTAAATCGAACTTTATTATAACACTGTAACGATTCGACAATTTATGTAATTAGCTTCCGTTTTTTAATTGCTTACAGTGGATATGCGCTGGAGATGGACCATGTTTTATTTCTGTATTTGTTACATTCTATCCTGGCTGGGTAAGTCCATCCAATTCAAATTCCAAACTTTGCTTTTTATATTTATTTTTCTTTCTTTCCTTCTTTATTCTTCTTTTCTCTGGTTTATTTTTTAAAATAGTTGTTCTCGGTGCTGGCATATGGTAAAGATTATCTTTTTCAGTTCCTTCCTTTTGCTTTCTCGTTTCCAATTTCCGTTCTTAACATAACATTACGACAAGCCACTTATAGGTATATCAAAACGGCTGCTGTAAAAAGTTTGAATGATTGAAAAAATAAATTGGTGCTTGAGAGACTGATTGTGAGTTTGAAGAGAAGAAAAATACAAAATCGTGCGTAATCCGATCTATCTACGAAATTATTTCTGTGCAAAAAAATACGCAAATAATCGAATTCATGATCAGCTCTTTTGTTTTGGAAGAAGTGGGCTAAAATTACCTAAATTCTCGTATTTCAACGTTCAATGCCCAATTGCCCACAATGTGAATATGTGTAATCCGTTATACAAGATACGTTTTTGTGGCAGATGTTCGTTTTTCAGTTTTGTATTGCAAATACACAACAATTTTATTATCAGAAAAGGGAAAATGATAAAATTACAGATTAAATTCATTCTATTCTATTTTAACTTGGGATCTGGGATTCAAATTATTCTTACTGGAATACTGTAAAACAAATTAAATTCTGATTATGAAAATCAATTTTTTAATTTGACGAAATTTTGACCAAGTTTTATAAAGATAACAAATTCGACCATTCCAAAGAAAATGACAAGCACACACTTTGCTACTTTGTTTTTTAATTCAACTAACATTTGAACCGGAAGGAAAGAAACAAAACTAACAAAAACATTTCATTTCGTTAGAAGCATTAGTGCAGAAGACTATTCGTAAAAGAGAGAGAGAAAATGAATCAAAAACAGAACGAAAGATATTAAATAAAGACTTCACTTTCACCTTTCTTTCTCTCTTTCTAAACACCAAAAGAAAACAAAGAATTATTATTAAGAAAGTTTGCAGTTTGTAGTAGTTTGTTTGTTGTACAGATTAAATTTTCATTGTAAAAGATCTTTCATTCATAAAGGAAAATAGGTTAAAGCTATTTCAGTAAAAATAAAACGCTATTTTTTTGCTCCGCTGCACTACATTTTCCTTTTCAAAGCAAGTGAGAGATTGCATAATATAAAAAAGAGAGTTTCTCTCTCTCTCTCTCCTATTCATTCCATCCATCGAAACGGTAAAAGAAAAAGCGTTCAGCCGTTGTGTTGTTGTAATGTAATGTGTGTAATGTGAGATGTACGTAAACAAAACAGGAATGAGTGAGTGAGTGATAAAAGAAAATTTTTTAGTCAGCAATTAGAAGTAAGCAGAGAGAATGGCGGTGGTGGTGGTGTTGATAAAAAACATTTTTTAACGCAAAGGGACACATTACAAGAAAATAAAAGAGAGGATTTGCTGTCGTAAAAAGCATAATAGGATTTTCTCTGGCTCTTTATATCTTCTTTATCTTCATGACTATGACCCTCGTCTTCCATTCCCGTTTCTTTTATAATATCTATCCAATCCTCTGAAGAAACGGAGAAAAAAACTTTCTTATTTTTTACTAGTCTTCTTTCTGACACAAGTGTACTTATCCCGGTGATCTTTTCCTGTTATTCTGTGTGTGTTTATTCCATTTTCTTTGCCTGTTTTTCCTTCAAACCATTCAAATTCCTTCTTTCAACAGCAGTTTAGTGTTTAGCTTCGTACGATAATACTCCATCCCCATTTATTCCTCTTTTATTTCCGTTTAAACTGTCTTTTTTCTGCCATCACTAAAGTAAAAGAAATGCATCGCGTCGTTTTAAAACAAATATATGTATCCGCACTCCGCAGTAAAAGTAAAGAAGGTATAACCGTTTTGCACGATTTGTTTTTTTGTTTGTTTGTTTATTGAAATAAACATTGAGCAGGATTCGCGGTCATTTGGTGGACCATTCTTATATCTCATGGGGACATGGACCACTTCGAGGAGGAAGGCTGGGCACCATGCGTGGTCGGCGTTCAAAGCTTCACCAGCGTATTCCTCTTCTCTTTGGAAAGTCAACACACCATTGGATACGGTAAGAAGTGGAACAAACAATTTTGTTTCCTTTTTATTCTCAATGACAATTTCACTTTCTTTATGTACAGTACAACCTACAAAACAGCTACTGTTACTGTTGTTGCTGCTATTAAGGCTGCATCAGATCAACTTCCTTTAGTATGGCGACATTTGTTGTTGCTTAACACTCGTTTACTCAAATGAATGAATTAAATCCTCGTACAATTCTCGACGTAGTAGTAAAATTCTTGCTTTTACATAGCAAAAACGTCGCAGTGTCTCACGTGACGTGGCATTTGACAATGACAATGCAATGCTTTCTTTTTTTAGGATATCACCGAATGACAGACGTGTGCCCGGAGGCGATCGCTCTTCTATGCATCCAGAGCATCATTGGGGTGCTCATCGAAGCAGTATCTGTTGGCGTATTTATCGTCAAAATCTCAAGTAATGATTACTCAGCTCTTTGCTTTTATGTATCTTGCCCATTTTTTCTGTTTTATGATTTCCTATTTGGTATTGTTTTGCAGAGCCGAAGAAGAGAAGCCAAACCCTGATATTCAGCAAGAATGCTTTGATTTCTCGGAAAGATAACAAAATGTACCTCAAATTTAGACTGGCAGACATCCGTCACGAGGTAATGAGGAAAATGAAACAGAATAATAATTTAAATATATGTCTAGCCAAATAATCAAAGATGATTTTTCATCACTAGAGTTTATTTTTTATCAAACATTCGACATTCGTAAAATTTATTTATATACCTTACGTTACGTTTTCCTTGGAACTGTCTTCTTGTCACAGAGTAAACTTTTAGAAACTCACGTTCGAGCTCAAGTCCTCTATAAAAAGATCGCGCCAGATGGAGAGGTGGAATCCATAGTACAAAAGGAAATACAAGTAAGTCTGTCTTGATCTTATTTGCATTCTTCTTTCATTTATTATGCCGCTGCTGCTGTCCTTCATCCATCTCCCCAAATAGAAATTGAAGTCTGCTGAATTCTGTTCTGAAAAGTTAACTCTATTTTCGTCCCTGTCATTTGTCATACCCCTCATAAGTCATGTTTTATGCAAAATTTTGCAAAACATTCACACTTAATGCTGTTGTTTTTGTCAAGGTTGGAGCTATGGAAGAAGATGAAGATAGAATCCTGCTTTATTGGCCGACAACAATAGTCCACGAGATAAACAAGGAAAGTCCCTTCTACGAAATGAGTTGTGAGGATCTGGTCAAAGCTCAAATGGGGAATAATGGCAACAACAACTACGGATGGAATAGTGAGTGGGAGCTGATTTGTGTGCTTGAAGGTGTTGTTGAGTCCACGGGAATGACTACTCAAGCACGTACTTCCTATCTTCCTTCAGGTAACAAAAATATCTCATTCTCACATCATCATCACAGTAATGATCAAAATCAAACAAAATAGACAATAAAGAAGTGTGGGAGTAGCAATAAAGAAATGACTTTGTAGAAAACATTTTGTATTTGCCCAACACAAGGCCAGACTAGTATCGTTTTTCTGAAATTTAACTTTTCGCGCGTATTTCTCCAATTCTGTTTGTCATTTGTAAAACACGTGAAAATTTGGCGTTTGAATTTATTCAAAATAGAAAGAAGAACCTTGACTTGGCGGCAGTTAAAAGAACAAAGTAACCATCATCATCCTCTCTACCCGTCGTCATTTCATTTTCATCATCATTATTACTACAAAATCCATCGAAATGACTAACAATGAGAATGAGGAGTAAAGTAATTCCGTTCCAATGTTGCCAAAATCTCATTAAAAATCTTTCATACGTTCTCAGAATTAATTCATGAAGAAAGCAACAGTGCAGAGGCAATATATTCTTCTCTAAACTTTTTTCTCATCTCGCAGCAGCAGCATTCTCTTATATTCTCCTTTTATAACACCCTTCTTGTAAAGTAAGCCAAGAACTAGAGTAAAATAGATTGTTGAAGTTGAAGGATCCGCAAATATAGAGAAAACGACGAAGGAAGATGAAGAATCTTTTTCCTAACAGGAGATAGTAATAAGAAATAATAAAATACTGTTATTATGTTGGAAGAGGAAAAACGAAAGTCAGGCAGGTTGTCTTAAACTCCTTCCTTCATAATATTATTATCATCCTTTTCTCCTCCTTCTCCTCCTCCTGCAAAAATGTTTGAATGCAAAAGACATGCTAAATGTGAGAGCCACACTGAAAGAGAAAATGAAACGGAAAAGGAAATCTAATAACGAAGAAAATGAAGAAAGTCTTTTTTCTTTTAAAGGTTTGCGTAAAGAAACAAACTCTTTTCTCCTTTCATTATATAAAATGTATCTGCATACACACAGAGAGAATGTTTACACTTGTCAGTTTCTATTTACTTCTCATCTTGACTTGAGGAAGGAGAAAGAGTACATTTGCATTATACAAAGTTTGATCTGACAGACATAATATGTCATGTTTTTATGTGACGTTTCGAGCCTCCACAACTCTATCAAACTCTATACTTAAGCTACTTCTCTGCTTGCTTCACTCATTCGTTTTCATTCAGACACAATAAATAATAATAATGTTCCTTATATTTTGGATGTGAAGTTTCTTCGAAAGGGTACCCTTTTAATGAGTTTTTGGTTCTTTCTTCTCTTTCTGTCTGTCTTTACCAATTTATGTAGTGTTCGTTCTATGCAAATGCGATTGGATTGGAATTTGAATTCGTTGGAAGGAAAACATATTCCGCCTTCTTAAATATTATATAAATGTGATCCGTTGCCGTCAGTTCTAAGTTCTAAAGGATCTGATCTGATGTGAGTATTTATTCTAATAAAGATTAAAATGGCTCATAAAATCCATATTATTATCCTCATTCCTCACACATTTATTTAGATTAAAACATCTACTTACGAAAACTTACTTAGTAGGTAATATTGCTTCCAGGCAGACTAATGTGTATTCTCTGTATTTTGTTTATTTATTCGTTTTCCTCCTTCCTTTCACTCCTTTGAGGTACTATTTTGAGGAAGGTGAGATGAGAAGCAGAGCTTATGCTTATGCAGACGAGGGAAGGAAATCCTTTAAAAAGGGATTCTGTAGGAGTTGGCTTAGGACAGGAAAGGTATTATGATTGAAGAATGAAATGAGATTAGCTTTTAAAATCATCGCATTGCATCATTTCAGCAGGTGAAAAGCATTACAACAACGGAACATGCAAAGTAGCTTTAAATTTAAACAGTATTTTTCATAGAATTAATTTGAACCGGAACTCTCGCTTTCTCTGTCTGTAACTATCTATAATTTTATCACCTGAGTAAGCAAAGAGAAAAGCAACCGTGAAGAACGAAGCTCCTGCTGAAGTTTACTCACTTTTTTGTTCCTCTCCTCAGCAAAATGTAATCAGACGGGTGGTTGTGGTTATGATGATGGTATTAATAAGAATTTTGATGATGATGACGATAATACCATATGAGATGGTGCAGCAAAAGCAGCACACAAACAGCAAACAAGATTTTCATTAGCTGCTGCTGTGGCTTGGCTGCTTCTACGTTTGCTATAAGAGATTTACAAAAATAGTAACTTTAGCATTGGCATTAGTAGCTTTGGCATTGCTGCGTTGCGTTCCGTTGCATTTATATTTTATACGGAAGTACAAGTTTTGTTGATGTTTTGTTCTTGCTTCTTGCAGAAATTTTATGGGGCCGTAAATTCCGTTCTATGATGAGATCCAGCGGAGGCTCCTATGTCGTTGACTTTGATTTGTTTAACTCCACCGTATCCTGTGATGAGACACCTCTCTGCTCCGCAAAAACCTTGAGGATGGAAAGAAAAAAGAGTAGGAGGAAGGGTAGCGGTAGCCGCAGCAGTAGCTCATCATCATCATCATCATCATCGTCTTCTTCATCTTCTTCTTCCTCCTTATCATCAAGCTGCGGTGGTGGTGTTGGCCGTGATGAAAATCTCGGTGTTGTTGGTAAGGGAAAAAATAGTGATAAAAATTCCAGGAACGCGAACAAAGGGAAATCGCTGGAGGGAATGAAGGGAAGAGGTAATCAAATCCGAAGCATTGATGATCATGTTAATAATTCTGTTGCTGCTGCAGCTGATTCTGCTATTCCAGCTATCATCGATACTGCTTTGGTGGGTGGATATGGTGGTGGTTTCAATGATGAGGATGAATTACCTGTTTCCTGTTAGAGCTAATTTGATATCTTTTTTAGGAAAACGTCCGTTTATGTTTCCAAAAATATTTTATAGTATTTATAGTTTCTGGGTAAATTTTTTTGCCACGGATGATTTATCACCAATTTCACTTAAAAAGGCCAATTATTGAATTATAATGCTCAGGATATAAATAAGTACCTATAACAGAATTTTGTTGTTGTTGATTAGATATTCAGAAATATGTTCAGAAGTTAAAATTGATTACATATCATCAGGTCCAATCTAATCTTTATAGTATTAGTGATCTTCTACTTCATAGAATTTAATTACCAATTAGTTAATAGCTATGATCTCTACTATGTCTATTTGGATTAAACTATATTATGATAATTATAATTATAAGACTATGCACATATTACCAACATCATTATAACATGACATTCTTAACTGACACTTCTAAATTTAAATTGATTTAAAAATCGCATTGAAAAATTCCCTTTAAACCCAGATGAATCGGTGCATTGATTTTGAAAGTCAATAAATATCAATTAAATTTGTAATTGTCTCCAATACTTCGATGTAAAAGACTTCACTTGTTAAATTCATTATTAAAAAATAATGAAATAAACAAATTATTTATAAACACTTGACCTCTACAAATAATATTTAAATCTTCATTAAATAATTAATTCTTTATTCATTTCTTTCATAATTTTCATCATTGATAAAAGATTAGTAGTTATATTATCTTGTTTTTGAGTTTGAGAAAAAAATCAAAATTCTAGTAACGAAAGATATATTATATTAATTAATATATATGTAGTACAATGCAATTTTGGTAAAGCGATCATCTTATTGCTGTCGGCATAAAACCTAAAACATAATTATTCTTTTGATGTGTGTGCTGCTTGTTGTGATGTGATATTTGTATCAGTCCATCAATCAAAAGTAAAAAAAAGTTAATTAATTAAAAGTTTAAAAGTATTTTTGTTACACTACACGGAATAGAAAATTAATACTTACTAATACAAATAATACTACTATTTTAATTATACCGTTAAAAACCGTAAAATATAATAATATATGTAAATACAATTCAACGTTAATACTACTACATAGTTCCTACTTGAATTACAAATACTTCAAATATTACAAACTAAATTACGTATTCAGTTCGTCTACTACATTAAAAAAAACTTTTTTTCTTACTAAGGAAAAGGTATCACATTTCTTCTTAAAACTTCATCCTAAAATGTACTAAAGAAAAAAAACTTCTGATTCAGTTCCAACGTTTCCAGGAATAAATGCTCTTACTTAGATTAGCGTAACACAAAAGTAATTAGATTTGTCTAATCCTACTACTATGCTTACTACCACTACAAATACTGAATAAGAATTACCAAAAAGAAAGCAACTTACATACACAAAAGGAAGAGAAAGAAAAAGTTGAATATTATTGAAAACAGTATTTTTGGGTTAAAGAAGAGAAAATTAGTTTTGTTTGGGTTGGTTGGGTGGGATACCTCACCTCACGCCTCTCACACTAAAAGACTGCGAGACTGACTCTGTCTGTCTGATCTGAATGAATGAGTGAATGAATGTTTTTCCCAGAAAATGTAAGTTTATTTTATTACAAGCATTTCCATTATTTACGTACACAAATAGTTTTTACTTATGACTCACCAAATAGTTTCAGACAGCTCAGGTGGTGTTGGTGGAGAAGATGTACTACGTACAAACACAAACAAACATTCTGTTGATGTGAGCGAGGCACAAAAACAAGCATAGCAACAAAATTGAAATTTAAGAATGAGTCGCGCGCTGAGCTACGAGAGAAAAGTTTTCCTTGTTTCTTCAACTAACTCCGAATCTAACTCCAGCTTACCTGGATTGAGAAGGAGAAGAACTTTCTACTACCTCACTTCGAAGAAAAGAAAGTGAAGTGAAGGTATTACGTCAACTCGAAGAAAGGGAAAATGAGACGGACTCTTCTGACTCTATGTAAATTGACTTTATTTCTTTTTCTCTCTCAATGTTTCTCTAGTTTTTGTAATCTAATATAATAGTGTGCTGTTGCTACTTACATAGACTTAGGTTCAAAATCAGCTTCACATTGTTTAGTCTTTCTTAAATCTGCTTATTTACGCAGCGCACTTATTATTCCCTTCTTCTTTCTGGAAAACAAACAGGAAAGATTGATTTGAACAGGGCTTGTAGTAAGCTTTGCAAAATAACACTCTTTTTGTCTTTCTTTTGTTTCGCTGAAAAATCGTATTGTCTGGTTTAAGACAGAGGAAAAGAAAGTTTCTACAAAGAAAGTTTCTTCTCTTCTTCACTCATTCATTTATTCACATCTCTTCTTTCTTCTCTATCTCTTCTGTTGTAGCCGGGGAGAAAACTAAAAGTCATTTTTAGCCGGCGGAGGAGGCAGAATCAGCATTAGCGGTGGTGGTAAGAAGAACAGAACAGGCAAAAAGATAAGAAAGAAAGACAAGAGAACACAATTATTCATTGGATATCCTTTCCTTCCTTCTTCATCTTCCTTTTCTTTACGTTTTAAGCCCATTTCTTAAAGTCTTGTTAGTGTACATTTATCTTGCTGTTGATCAACACAGCTGCAGTAGCAGCAACAGTAGAGCAAGAGCGTTATTATCAGTATTTACAATCGAAAATAATATTTTCTTCCTTTTCTTTTTTCTTTACGAGATACCTCGACCACCATTTCTATGCAGATTTTTGTTCTTTTTTTTAGTTTAGTAGACTTGACAAAACAAAAAGGAAAGAAGTTTCTTCGTTTTCTTGTTTTTTAGAGAGTGAGAGGAATGGTAAAATGTAAAATGTACAAAATGTAAAGCTGAACTGAATCCTTTTCTAACACTCCTGTCATGTCCTAACCATTTATACTTTACTTCCACTTTTTTTTTGCAAACACGAAAGGAACAATAGATTGAGTTTTGGTAAATATCTCATTGTCTTGTCTTTTGTTTGGTGTCGTAGTTACTTTTACTTCTTTACTAGCTGGAATAGTATGGAATGGAATGAAAAATGGAATAACTAGAGTAAATTTTCCTATTCTATCATTAGATATTTAGACTATAACGCTACACTACACTGGAGCACGGGCTGGAGAATTCGTGGATTTTCCGGCATCAGCCGCAACAGTAGACGACGTTGCAGCAATGAAGGAAGCAGCAGCAGCATTAACAGCTCCAGAAGACTTCCTTCGATGAGGGGGATTTGCACTTTTCCCTCCTTCCGTTTCCTCCACAGTTGTCACAACGAAAGGTGTGAGAATTCTCAAACCTGGAGAAATTTACAAATTCAAATAAATATTATGTAATCAAAAGGGAAATCTTTATACAGAAAGACACTCTATTACTTGACATGCATACTAGGCTCATTGGCAGCGTACAAGGAACCTATTGGCTAAGACTATAGAGCAATTAAAGAAAAATAATATTAGAGCAAACGTTAAAAGTACGTCTTTTGCGACAAGTAAGAAAAGAAATTAAATTTGCAGCAAATTTATGACCAGAAAATGAACGTAAATTGGTTCAACTTCAACTGCACTGCAGCAAATAAAAAAGTTCTAGATAACGGAAGGCCGGAAATGGAAAAATCTACAAATTACAAATACGTTTACTGCGTTTACGATACGATAAGGAGGATTCGAGATTCGGCCAATAAGAAAATGAACGCTCTGCTCCAGTTGACTTTATGTAATCACATCACATTCGTTTTAATTTAAACCATCATGTCAAGTCGTCATCATCATAATCATTTCTAACTTGCCTCACCCAATCTAATTTTGTGTAAGTTAGGTTCAGTTCACTCACCCTGTTTGGCTAGATCTTCTTCCGTCTTCTGCATTTCTTCTAAGTCCCTCGCACTACATCTCGGCGTGTCCGTTTCATACGTATTATTGAAAAGGCTGTAGTCTACGGCGTACTCTCCGAGTTCTTTCTTGAAGCGGACTAAAGGTTCAAAGCGGTGACCCCATAAAATTTCTATGAAGAACAGAAAAAGTATTTTTTTTTACTTTCCTTTCATTTTTATGACTCAATTATAAAAACTCGTCGAGTATTGCCTTTCATTCCTTTTGCTCGTTCACTCATTCATTTAATTTTTACTTCACAGACAAAAAATAAAATAAATCCCTTTTTTCTTTTCTTCTTACCACTTGGTAAATAGGAGCTTCGAGCCTGAGTGGTAGCTCCAGTTGACTCAATTACTCCTTCCAGGATAACCACAATCTCGAATTTTTCTTTGTAGAGCTCATCCGCGGAGATATTGTAAAGCGGGGAATCCGAATCAATCTTGTGAACGACTATCATGGGCCAAATGAAGAAAACTGCTTGCTGGTCGCTGTCCACTCCAACTTTCAGCTCGTGTTGGTAGAATGGAAGATGTTCTCCTTCTAAAGTCTCCCGCATTTTGATCAGTTGGGCTCGGATTGATGCACAAATTATGTGGCTCTGGTGTTAAAGTTAAAGAAAAGCGAAAAAGTAAAATAAAAATAAAAAAATGATACGAGATTATTTTTAACGTTTTTCAGGCTTATACTCGTAAAGCGCCAACCTCCTCTGAAACGAAAACAAAGATATTCTCT
>JAHZNJ010002844.1:0-11722 GCA_027744475.1 Lepidocyrtus cf. sotoi NNG-2020 | reverse complement strand
ATTATTATTAGTTTTATGAGTGAAAGAGAGAGTGAACCAAAAAAATTTAACTAGTGTATTGTATGTGTCGCAACGTCAGTTTGTCTACCACCAAAATGGAAACGCGGAGGATCCCCCTCCTCCATTATTATGAGACTTTCCACAAAAAATAGATGTGTGTGGTTCTCCAAAAACTTCGTCTTTTATGCGTAATGAGCGCAAGGAGGGTTTTAATGCATTAGATTTTACGACGACTTGAAAGGTTTGCCATTTTCCGGTAAGAATTACCATACACATTATATGATGTATGCATAACATCAACATCAACATCCATCCCCTCCGCTTTCATTCACCACCACCATAACATCAGCAGCAGATCTATACGGAATGGGGTTTCCCACTTCTTTCTCGTTTTTTATGATGATGGAAGCATATCGTCATCATCATCGTTTTCTTCTTTCGTCTTGACAGAAGACTTTTAATTTAATGCTTGAAAGAAGGGTGAGATTTAATGCGATTTATTAAGATGAAAGAGAGAGAGAAAAAAAAGAAGAGTGCACTTCTCTCACTACGAATAGTAGACAACCTTGTTAAAAGAAATTGGTTGGGAATGAGAAAATATTATGGGCTACGGCTACAGTGCTGCGGGTACAAGGAAAAGTCGCTTTCAACCCGAGCAAGAGAGAAAAGAAAGAGAGGGACACATATGACTAGTTTTTTTAAAGTGGTGACGGTAATTTCGTTGTAATGACGAGGAGGAAAGATGGAACTTGCTCTTTAAATTTGTATTGTATTGTATTTTATAAATACGCAATGCGTGCTGCTGCCGTTGCTGCTGTGCTAAACATAATATTTATGATGATGTAAATAGGAAAAGATGAGCAGGAGAAGGATATCCTCTTGCTGCTGTTGCTGCTGGAGAGGAAGAAAGACTTTACTGAGGTAGATAATTTTTTTCCTCCGCTCTGCACTTAAGATTTAGTTGGTACACGGACGCGGACGGTACTAGCTGTGCAGTGGTGCAAATAAAAAAACTTACGTACGTAAGAAAAAACGCACTTAAGATAAGTGAAGTTTAAATCCTTTGTGGGAGCTTAAAGAAATAAGATTTTTATGGAATTTATTTCATTCCCCCTCAATATATTTCTAACTAAGCTTTTGGTTGAAAAATTCATGAAGCAAAGAGTAAAAACTAAACTGAATTGCAGTAAAAATCATCATGAGCACGAATCCCGTCAAAATCCAAAAAAAACTCTTATACTCGACTGTGACAATAATAATAGAAATAATGATGATGATGATTGTTGTTCAAGAAGATGGTGAACTGCATTTTGAACGATTCGTCTTGTTGCATCAGCATCAGTCACTTCACTTTGCAGTACTTCTTTAAAAATTATGCAGTGACTCTGACTGATATTAGAATTTTCCATTTTGTCTTTCCTTGCCTTTGCTATCACACGGGCTATAAATTTTCAACAAGCGGAGAAAGAGGAAACAGTTGTTTTTAAATGCAAAACGGAAAAATATAATCTCAGCTTAAATGCGCTGCTTTTTGTTGGTTTGAGAATCAACTTTATGGAAACATTTTGATTATAAATGGAAGTTAAAATGGGGGCTTTTCTTTTCTTCTGAGAAGTGAGTGCCTATTTACAATTTATTTATATTTGGTTTTCTCTTTTAGAAAAGAAGAGGAAGAAGAATGAACAAAAGTCTTCTTCTAATCTGCAATTAAAATCCAGATTTTCTCCTTCTCCTACTCACCAAAGAAGAGGAATCACAAATTATTCATTGAAATGGAATTTTACACACAATCCGGTCTCCATCTTTTTCGTATTGTTTCTTATTATTATTTTCCCGTCTTTTCTTCTTCGCCTTAGCTCTCCGAAATTGGATGTCATGCATTAATTATTGCTACGTCTTGCTTGATGTTGTTGATGATGATGGTAAAGACGATGAAAAAGACGTTTTCCTTCTAAATGATTTCCATTTGTGAAAAGTATGCTTTAATAAATAACCAAAAAGTTTAGGTACGAATGAGATTTCCTAGAGGAAAATAATAATTTTCATTCTCCTTTCCTCTCGTCATCTTTACAGTCGTCTTTGCTTCAAAACTCAACAATCCCATCTTTTGACTTAGTTTCACATTTTACCTAAAAAGTTTGCCATTTTATTCCACAATATGAATTCCAACAACTGCACAAACTGCTGTTGTTGTTGAAATGGGTTGATTCTTTTTATTATGACGACAAACAGGGAAAACGGTAAAATGCTTTCGGGAATGACCATGAACATAGAAAGCTTAAAAACGGAAGCAGTTTTTTGCTTAAAAGTGTGGCAGTAGTAGAGAGAAATCTATCTCTACTCTGCAGGTATTATTTTTTTGATCCTGCGTCTGTTTAAGGAGAACAGTAATATATTTTGCTAGTCTTAGTTTTCGTTTTTGAATGTAGTTGTGGAGAAAATCTATGGGGCTAGGTGAGGAAAGTAGAAGTAGAGCTTTCTGACTTTCTGACTTGAGCTGGGTTTGGGATTGCCTCTTGCCTGTTGTGAGCTTAAGCTAAAAAAACGCAGCATTCCATCCAAAAAGCCACTTAAAATTTCCAGCTAGAAACAGAAAGTTGAGAGGAAAATCATGGTGAAACCTGGTCTACCATAGAATCACACCATTTTGAAGAATGGAATGCTTCTTCTCTAATAACTGCTGAAAAGGAAAGAGAGAGAGAGAGAGAGAGAGAAAGTAAGTAGGATATGGGAAATACTACTAACATCAAAAGCAGCAGTAGTGTTTGGAAAGTGACACATTTATTCAGATTATAATGAATGTGAACAATTTATATTTAACGGTTTCTTCACTTCACAGCACTAACAGCAGCAGCAGCAGAGCGCAACTGGATTCACAGCGACGTAGCTGTAGCTAGTCTTCTAAGGTATTTATAAGTGAATAAGAAAGGAAACGAAAGAATGAGAATTTCCACTTTTTTGGTGGTGACTGTCACTAACGAAATGTCTATTTAAAGTGCTCTTTTCTTTTCCTTGTTTGTAGACGTAGAGGAAATACGTAGGTAGGTAGTAAAGTATGCAGGTGCACAGGAAGCGAAAATAGAACGAACAGAATATTAAAAGTGAAATGAAAATGGTTGGTATTCTTATTTTGTAAGAGGGAAGAGAATAATGCATGTGCTGTGCAGAGATGGCTGTGTGTATCTATTTGTCATCTTTCTCTTCCTGGTTACCTGCTAGGATATAGTCACACGCTTTATGAAAAATTTGTTCCTGATGATGATGATGCGATAGAACCGCAAGTTTTGATTTAGCCTCCTTTTCCTTTCTACTTTGTCTCATGCTTTCTACTCCACTGCTACTAAACAGAATCTTAAGGGAGAGAAAGTATTAGGATCATGCAGAGGCAATCTTCTTTTCTTTCTAAAATATGTTCCCCAGTTTTTCACTTTTTATCAAATAAGTCAAATGCAGCTTGGAATAATCAAAGAATTCTGCAGTTTATTTTTACTTTTCAGTTTACGACTACTAAATGCTTCGTCACTCGTTTTTTCGATTTTGTTTTGAAAGGCGCTGATTGAAAAAAATATGCATAATATGATGCAGATTGACTCTATCCTTCAACGGTTCTGGTATTGTAACAACGTTTGTAAATAATTTATATAAGAATTACAAGTACGAGGAATAGGAAATCATTCCGCATTTAATTATAAGACTCATAAACGCAAGTACATACAAGGATTTCAAATGCCAAATCATTTTATAAGAAGGAATTAATTGTTGTTGCTTCTTTTGCTGTACAGAATAACCATTTGACTTCGCCCTGTGCAGTAAGGGGTAACTTTTTGTAAATAATTTGAAGGAAAGTTGTTGGTATTGTTGTTGTTATACTATTTTTCGTTTTTGCAGAGAAAGATGGCTACTGTACTGGAAGTATTGAGTTGATCCTTATTTTCATTTTCCTGTTTTTTCCTTAAGCCTTTCATATTTTTATGCTTTACACTTTACTAACCCCCTAGTGGGTATTCTTGGCAGAAAGATATTGTATTTTTACTTTTACCGAGTGTGTGTACGCTTTCCGTATATATATTTTTTTTGATAAATTAGGTATTCCATTAAGAATACATACCTGGTTGGTAGGCTACTCTCGCATTCTCCTTCTGCTTCTTCCGTTGCTCATTGGGGGAAGTGTGCAGGTAGGTAGACAAATGGATTCTTTGTGTTGGAAAGTTGGAACACGTACGCGTACGTACGTACAGTATAAAAACGTAGGTATTTGTGTAGCAAAAAATGTAATTCCCGGCATTTTTTGTTAGTTGAATTAAAGAAAGAGTTTTTTGCACTTGACAGGTATAATATTCTGAAGTCTGAACTGAAGTAAAAAAGCTGAAGAAAAATTGTATTATTGATAAATCTAGATTAAATTCGGGACGGAAATAAAAGAAAATCTTCCGTCTTCTGCACAAAACATTTTGATAAGAAGCGAAATTGGATAAATGCAATTAATAAAAGTGAAATGGTGGCGAAAACGTTTCTTCCTTCTGAGAAAAGGACGTATGTTTGGCCACAGAATTCCGGTTTGGTAGAGTTTATTGCATACTGCATTTTCAAATCCGGGAAAATAGCAAAATATGCAGAATAGCTCGTCTTTCAATGGAAGTAATAAATAAATGCTTACATTTATACATACTTTTGAATCTATACTAGCTACTATGGTCATTGGCCTTCATTTCCCTGAATACTTAAAATGTTGAAGTATCAAAACCCCTTTACTTTGGAGGTTTTGCTATACATAATTGTAATTTAACCTCAGCAGCAGCAACAATAGTAATGATTAGGGAGCCTACTTACCCACTTTAATGTAGTATTGATACTACTACTACAACTGAAACTGGAAACCCCACAATAAAAGCAGAAAACGTTACTCTAAATTCCTTAAGTAAAAGAGCTAGTAGATATTTTTCGTTTGTATCATCATCATCCTCATCCTTATTTTCATTAAAATATATAAGCAGGCAAGTGCTGGCAATAGTCATCAATTGCCAATGGTGCTGATGATGATTGTGATCCATACGGTGAACGATTTGGTGCAGCTGGTTGCTTACTCCTAGTTTTACTCAGCGCTCAGTTTCGTCTGGCCTCCCAGTTTGCTGAATCTAATACCACGACTACTTTCACTTTTTCATGTTTGCTTGGCTTGTGGTGTGGTACGGAGGGAGGTCTGTATGTAATTACAGCTATTAATGCTTTATTAATGGGTTTTCCGTTTACCTCAATTCAATTCGTAATAGTAGTAGCGCTATAGCTATGGCGGCGGTGTGTGCTGGTGGTGCGATGCAACGTTTAATTTAGTTTCCTCCCGAAAAAGCTGTATCATAAAGTTTGGGGCGAAAAGGCTACAGTTGCAACACCGACACTGCACTGCCACCGTTTCTACGAAAATTTGCTATGATGATGATGATGATGATGATGATTATGATGATCGTCAGTTGAAAATAAATTGCCGTAGAGCAGCTATTTTAAAAATAATTGTTCTTAATCCCGAAAGGAAAGTAGCAATTGCTTCCATATGTTGCTGGAAATTACTGTTGCAATCAGAACATCATAATTGTAATTTTCATCATATTTCAGAATTTTGCGATGGAATTGACGAAAAATATGGGAATCATTTTACAAAATTTAAAAAATTTCTAGAATTTTTCAAAATTAATTACAGGTTTAGTTTTATTCCATTAAATTGTTTGCAGTAAATTTAACTTAGTTATTAATGTAGGGTTTGTAAGTTCAAATGCCAATAAATGCCTTCCATAAAAATAGTATAACAATATGTCGTTTCCGTTAATTTTTCTTTCAAGCTTTGTCCTGCTCATTGGCGGAAGATTGTAAGAGAATGTTTGTTGTTGCATTTAAGTTAAACTTGGTAAATAAATTTTAAACTTGAACTTTTACAAACATTACATGTGCACCGGTTTAACATAGGTATGCAAAAACTAGCAAACAAACAAAACAACTTTTGAGCCTGAAAGGTTTGAAAATCCCATCGACATGTGTTAGTGGCATGCCTCGCTGCAAACAAAGCCATGAGGGATAGGATAATATTCATATTATATTTTTGATTTCCTAGAAAGAATCCAATCACTTCTGAAACTACTGCTGCTCCTGTTGCTGTCTTTTGCTATTTCAGTCTTTTACTTTACTCTCTCTCTCAGAGATAAAGACATGAAATTCATTATGTATTTCATTTTGTAAGAGTTGCCCATTTATATTTTCTCTTTCGCTCTTTTCTGCTGCTGGTGTAGTGATAATGATGCCTTGAGGTCAGAATTTAACACGGAACCTCGAATCTCAGAGAGTGAAGTGTATTATTCTGCTAATAAAATTCATCATTTACTAGAAATATCTGTAGTATTGTTGCAGCAATAGCAAACACAAAATGGTTAGTACATTTTCATGATAATAAAGATAATAACAACTACAATAATAATTATAATGAGGAAGAGAAGAAGAGGATACCGTATCATCATAATCATCATCACACAAAACAACAAACTCATCATCATCATCATTCGGTCATGCATGCATTCATAAGTATGTCGTAGAATGCAGTAATAATATAACTTGACATGTGTACATTCAATCTATTTTTTAGCTATTATTATCATTTTTATTAATATTGCCAAACGCTAAACACATCTACAAATCTACAACAAAAATCCTTTCTCTTTTATTTTTTACCGCTTCGGAAATTCAGATACAGATAAACCGGAGGAGTCTTAGTAAAGTTATTATACGATGGAAGTTAATGCATGGTTAGACTTAAAATTAGACTTCGGTTGTTTCTCTCTCTCTCTCTCGCTTTGTCGTCGTCGGCTTGCTCAGGTATAAAGAGAAGCGTAGAAGAAAATAGAGATGTAGCGCGCAGTAACTAACATGAATATATTACGTTAATGACAAGCATTTTACTTTAAGTAGTTTACACATGCATGCTCCTTCCTTCTCCACTACTGCTTCTCTAGATGATGATTATGAAGAGAAAAGAGAGTTGTTAGTGGCTTGCTTCAACTGCTGCTGCTGCTAAAGCGCTGCTTCTGGAGAAGGAAGAAGATTATCGTGCGCTTGTCTTTTATCTCTCATTGTCTCTGTGAAAATGTGTTCCGCAAAGTAAAGATTATCTTTTCCTCCGCTCACTACTCATTTCATTTCATTCATTTCCCACTAACTGCGGCTTTTTCCTCTCTAGTTGAATCGTAGGTAGTTGAGTTGAGTTGAAGTTCAGTTTTTTTTGGATTGTGGCGGTGGTGGTGGTAGCGGTGGTACTTTAAAAAGAGTAATTGTCTGCCATTATTATCACACTACTGGTATACTGTAGCTATTCGTTTCTGTAATGTGATGTGATGTAACTATTACTACTACTAATGAAGGGAGTTATTATGCTAGAGAAGAGAAAAGTAAAACAGAGAAGTAGACAGCAATTTATATTAAAAAGGTAAACTTCATCATTTTGGTTTAAAAGGCAAAGCAAGAAAAGCAGCGACTGTCTATATTAATACCTACCTAGGCTTTTATAATGATATGATGAGACAAAAAGTTTCTTTTGTAAAATTAAGTGAATCTTTCGAAGGATGTTGGCATTTAAAATAGTTTAAATTCAATAGTGTATCAGATAACCGATGTAAAAATTCTTATATAAATATAAATGGGAATGAAAATAAATTTATATTTTTTGCACTTTAACCTAAATAATCAGAAAAATTTGTACAATGTTTATCTAGACTTGTTTGATTTAATCGTATCTATCGAATTTCGTGTATCTTTAATTTGTGTATTACACTGTTAGGCGTTTTAGCCAACACTAAATAAAATTGTTGTTATCCTTCTATAACTTTCCTCCCCTGCTGATTTAATCATTGCGTAATTTCTTTTCGACAAAAAATGACATAGGCAACTTCAGCAGCAGCACCACTGATTGCAATGAAAAGTGTCACTTAATAAATTGCGATATGATCTTGCATTCTCACTTTCACTCACAAAAAACCGCCGCTGCTGACATGTAATTATACATATCACGATATTAATTTTATATGATGGTGGTTGGTGAGTGACCGTATGAATCATTTTCATTATATGTATTACTTTGTCAGTTATTCTCTTTCTCTCTTTCTGGTAATTCTGAAACAATCTGGGTAACAGTAACAGCACCAGCAGCAGATTCACACTTTTATACATGATTACGTTGCGTGTTTAGCTCCACTTATTATATCGGACAAAAATATTATTACGCAGTGTATTTATTATCTCTGAAAAAACACGCACCTGCTTTACTCGCTAGCTAAAAAGGTATTCATACCTATTATTCAGTAATCTGACAAAAATTATGGGGAAGGACAATTTCTAAGTCTTGTTCACCTGATATTATTCTCATCATTGCGTATTAATAATAAAAAAGCAAAAACATATTACGAGGGTGATGTTATGTTGACGTAGATAGATGCGCTCTCTCTCTCTTCCTCTCTTTTCTGTGAATCCCCCAATTTTTCAGTCAAGGGAAAGTTGGATGAATCACGTTTTTCTTTCTTGTTTACATTTGCCCATCCAAAACTATAAAAACAAAAAAAGGCTTACTTCTGTTGGTATTGAATCAATTGAATAATTGCGTAAGGATAACTTGATGAAAGCTCCCGTGAATATTTCAATTCTCAATAAAGCAAAAACCACGTTTCATAATTCTTATATTAATTATGACGTAATATCATTTAATCATTTAAATATCATTATTAGCTAATATTTTACTTACATCATTACGTACAATGTAAATTACCTATTACGTCAATTGTGTAACAGAACATAATTTTAAAATATTTGGCGTGTTGCTGCTATGCTTTTGATCAAATCCAGAAAATAAAAAGGAAATGAAGTAAAATTGAAAAGTCATAAATAAAGATAGAAATCCTCTTACAAAACAAATTAGTTTTCTTTTTTCGTTTACAAAAACATAAAAATCCCTTTTTTTATTCTCATTCTCATTGAATAGGAAGTAACTCATTATTCGAGCTGTTTGTAGCGACAACGTTTTTGGTCGTAGTAGCCGTAATAAAGTGAACAAACATCTTTCACACTTTTTTTATCTAGTAAGGTAAAATAAGACTTTTCCATTTCGATATTTAACTTTGTGTACAGTCGTGTACAGAGAGAGGAAGTTCAAATGTCCGGAAATATACTATTTCCTCTATTTCTTTTTTTCTTCTTGAGCTTATACCTAGACCCATGTAGTAGTAAACAGGGATGTAGAATTCTTTGCATTTTTTTCAACTCCCATTTCCATGTCTCATTCTCCAATGTTTTATTAACTAGGAAGGAATAAAGTATGAAATAAGCTTTACATAAATGCATCCTATTACCTCAACTTACATTACATTACACAATATGAAACGTACTTACTTACTTGCTTACTTACTTATGCTGGAAATGCAAAATAAGAAGTAAAAATAAAATAAAATATTTCCCGTATTTCTTTTTTTTTCTACAAAGAATCATGAAAAAAATAACATCGAAGAAAAAGTCAAGAAAGAAAGTTTTTTTCTCTTACTTCTCCCGTGGAAGAAGAAGAAGGAATCGCGATGTGATGTGATATCAAAACCCATTTCTTCCATTTCAAAATTATTATGCCAATATAAATTCACTCGTGTAGTTTTAGAGGTGTAGTAGTGAAGTAGTAGTACATAAAAAAACTACACATTTTTTTCTCTTCTTGCTCAGCTCAGCTCAGATATGGATCTCACTTTTCTCTTTTCTTCGTCTTCCTTCTTTTTTGAGAGAAAAAGGAGGAGATGTAGGAGGAACCCATAAACTGCTTCCGCAATGGAGAATCTACATAATAAAAATGGCACAAATGTTATATTGGAATCGGATTGTGAAAGAAGAAGAAGAAGCTTTAGTCGTTACCACCACCACCTCCTCTTCCACCACCACCAACGCTTCGTTCTGTGTTTGCTACCATTCAAAAAGAAGTTGGAAACGAAACGAAGAAACGTACCTCCACTATATTATGAGAATGATAAGATAGAATAACATTTATAATAATAAAAAAAGAAGCTATTACGCTGTATATATTCAAGTATAATATGCATGTCTAACATGGACTATGGACATAAGCTCCTTCCGTATTGTTGTAGTCGTAGATATTTATTAGATACTGGATGAACTATGACAGCTTTCCTCTCTTCATCTTATTGCGTGTACGTATGTACTCTTGAAAAAGAAGAAGAAGAATTTGAGCATATTTTTTTCTTACTTGCTGCACGCAGAAGCTCCTCCAGAGAACAAGCAATATTCACGTAATATTCCTCCATAATTTTTTTCTCTCTTTCTCTTTTCAGCTTTATTTATTTCATGTACTTCTGTGCCATTCTTAACAATTCATTCCATCCTTCATTTTCCCATTATTATTTTTTCCCTCTTGGGATAGTAATAGAAAGAAAAGGAAGACGAAGAATAAGAAGAAGTAAAGAAAGTAGAAGAAGAGTTTTGTAGGCTCAATTCTTTCTTTTCTCGAAGTACTTGTGTAACTGGTAAGATGGATGGAAGTGATATTCTCTCTCTCTCTGTGTAAGTAATGCAGTGCATGAAATAAATGGATGTGTGAATTGAATACAAAAAGTATCATCATCATAATAATAATAATCTTGATTCAGCGGCAGCAGCAGCACTGGTGGAATGCTTGTGTATGAAGAGGAAGAAAATAATGAGCTATATTCCTACTACAGAAGCGGAGAGAAAATTGGTCAATTCATTTATTCATCTCATCATCATCCTCATCCACATCATATTACAGTCAGTCTTCTATAGCAGCAGCGCCAGGGACTAATGAAATATGTCCAATACGGAAGTTGAACTGAAATGAATCAAATCATTTCTAAGAATTCAGCGAAAAGAAATATGATTGTCGTTTTTGCCAGCATCTTAAAGTAGATCTCTGGAAATGAGATTATATGCAAAAATGTTGCATGCATTGTAATGTAAATGCAAATGTACCCAAACTTCCATTGCCATTCTTTATTAAATTATTTAAAAGATTTTTTTTTGCTGAAATGTTCAGAAGATAAAAAGGTGATTCGCAAAAGATTCTTGCCGTTAGCAGAGCAATAATAATGAAGCGCGTGTTGAAAATCACTTAAAATACGTAAATGGCTACTAATTTTCCTCGGGAAAATATGAAAGAAGATAATAGTCAGCAGGCATATCATATTAATATGTGAGTGAGAAGCGAGAATCGATTCATTTTAAGTATTTTCCGGAAGCAGAAAGTAAAAGGCAATCCAAGGCAGATTGGTTGGTTGGCAGTTTTAACGTTCATTTTGCTATTTTATATCACATCACATGGTTATTAGATTACAAGCCATTCTTTTCCTGGGGAAAGTAAAAGTAAGCTGCAGAGAGATAAAAACTGCAAAATGCGAAAGTCGTCTTGATTCTTCTTTTACGGGAAAAGAAGAAGAAAAGCACAGCAGTAGCAGCAGCATTTAGGTAAGCATTCCTTAAAGCTAGAAGCTTAAAATATTTTTAGTGGAATGGGGAAGGAAAAGGGATCACACGCAAAAGTTTCCCATTACACGGTGAAAGTGAATATGAGACGCGTGCATCATGTGTGTGATCCATACATATTAAAAGAGAGAGAAAGAAAGAGAGTAAGAATGAGCATTGTTAAATCTCTGAAAATTGAAATTTCTCTTTGGAAATTACCTAA
>JAHZNJ010002843.1:0-19970 GCA_027744475.1 Lepidocyrtus cf. sotoi NNG-2020 | reverse complement strand
CCTGTCTTCTTTTTCTTCTTGACGCTGATGCTGCTGCTTTTGGTTCTGCTTCTGCTTTTGCTGTTCCTGTTTCTCTCGCACTTCCACTTCTTCGTCTTCTGCTTCTCCTCCTGTCTTCTTCGTTTTCATCTCCTTACGAAAGTCTTTCAGCGTGAAATCTCTAAATTTTATATACGCTCTGTCCAAATCGTTCTTCTCTATCTCTTACAAAAATAAATCTGGTTTGAATTTAAATTTGTTCTCTGTCATATAAAGCTTTAGCCTTTTCAGAAGAGAGAGGGAAGAGGTAAGGAGAGAGAAAGAGCTCTTGTCTCGTGCTCGTGTGTGTGTGTGTGTGTGTACGTAGCATTTATGCACTTATCATCATTCATGCCAAAAGTAAAAAGGTACAGTTATGTGGAAATTGTGGAAAAGCTTGTTATTGCTGACGAAACGAGTAGGAAACAAGCACCACACGGTCTATCTTCTTCACTAAACGGAGAACTTTGTTCACCACCACGAAACCAAGATGACTATGACATGATGATGGCAGCAACGATACGATACAAACTATACAACAGACAACTTCTTGTTATTATCACGCGTCACTTCTTCTCCAACCCTGTTTTACAGAATGGAAATGGAAGCTATTTTCATGCTTTTCTGTGGGAATAGCAAGAGAATCGCTGGATGAATGGAATGATGATGATGAAATGATGTGCGGTCTTTTCGTCTCTTTTTTACCGTATTACTTCATCTTCATCCTCTCTCAATCCAATCCACAAAATAAGGAGAGAGAAAAATAGAGCCCCTTCAAACCAAACATAACACACAATAAAGCACAAGAATCAAGACGAAGACGAAAAAGAGCAAAAGGAAGGGAAAAACCTACTCACTCCGCACTCGCACTCCGCAGCTCACCACATCTCACTTTGTTTTGTAGGAATCAAGTTGAGAACTGAACTGGAGAAGAAAATCTCATGAAAACAGTTGAAGTGTACAAAGCACAGGAGTACAGAAAAAAAACATAAAAAGAAAACTATTTCAAGAGAGATGATGTTCTTAACTTATCTGCTCATATTGCAGTGGTTGTAGTCGTCGTAGAAGAAAAAGAGCAGCAGCACAGAGAAGAGCGGTGTTGGTAAAGTGAAGAGCTCAGAAAAGACTTTTAAAAACTGCTTTCGTGTTAGTCTTAAGTAAAATACAAGAAGAAAATTGTTCTTATTCTCTTCTTTCAAATCTTAAATCTTTTGACAGAAGTGAGCGAGAAAGAGAGAAAGATAAAGATGAAAAGCGTACAAGAAACTACTTACCTAATACTTTTACATACTTTTGTAAAAAGAAACACTTGAAAGAGATTTTTTAAATAGTATTATAAAACTATGTAGATGGAATGTAATGGTAAGTATGTTTAAACAGCAGTTTGGATTGGAGGAGGAGGTGAAACGACAAGTTTTTCTGTCTAAAAAGTGGGGAGAATTTGATGAGAAAAACTGGATTATAATGATATATAACGCTTTTTACTTTGCTTCTGGGCAGTGCCAAATGCAAATGCTCTTCAGTTCTTCCAGAGAAGTTCCTCTTCGCTCTCTCCTCTCCTACTCAGCAGCCTCCAAGCCTTCAACAAACAAAATTATTTCGCCCATTGTTTTAGTTCCTCTTCTGTTTCACCATGCCCCAAAAGTGCACACCTCGAATCCTCGTGAATATTGAATTATGTACTACTGCTACAAAAAGTACTTACCTAACTACAATGTGCAAGAGGAGCACTTTGTCCCCCACCTTCACCAACCATCACCACCTTTCACACTTACGTGAGTAAACATAAATTCCCAAGCCAAACCAAATTCATCCAGGAAACTTTTCCTTTTTCATGTGAGAACCAAGAGAGTTGAGTCTGTGTCTGTGAGTCTCTTTTCCCTTTTTGTCGCGGAGAAGTAAGTCATGTCGTTTGAGTTCTATGCTTTATGGAGGTACTTACTTTGTTGTATGTATTTGTTACTTTGCTTTTGCTTTGTTCATCCTCGTCGCTGGCGCTAGATATATATTTCTCTTTTTCTTTTTTGCTCAGAGCTCATCCTTGTTGCATGGTTCCGTTTTGTAGTCCTTTTCCTCCTCGTGCCGGAGTACTACAAGTTGAGACTTTGAGACTTAAGCTGGTAGAGAAAGAGTTCAGAGTTGAATCTCTTCAGCATCAGCAGCGTTTTGTAGTACACAGGGAATACATAAAATACGGCCAAAGAGAGAGTAAAAAGTTTTTGTCATCTTCATAATATGACCTGCCGCCTGCTCTTACAAAACAAGCAAGCAGCCAAGCCTTGCTTATTCCAAACTATCTTGCGATTTTCACAAGAATAACAACTTTTACTTGCTCTTTTATATTATTTCCGTGTAATAAGTAGACTGCTCGGCTTCTGTTGCTGTTGCTGCTCCTTCTGCCACTTCTGCTGCTGCTGCTACCACTTTCAGAATATTAGTTTTAGAGCATGATATGGGTATAACATGGTGCTAAAAGCAGGATGTATTCTACTTAATGAAATTTGAGATAAGAGAAAAACAAAGGCGAAGCGAAGCTTTCCAAGGAAGTAGCAAGTTTAAATTTTTTAGTTGGTCTCTGAGAAATGAGATGAAAATGAAAAAGAGAATGAAGAAGGGAAGTGCCCTTATGGCAACACACGTTCATACAATCAAGGAAGAGAAGTTGTTCGTGCTCCCTAATAATCTACATTACATGAAGAAAAAAAAGTTCAAAAGTAACAATGAGACATACATAATGCATAAATATGTATGTATATAGAGGAGAAAATTATGTTAAGTATGAAGTCTGAGAATTCCTGAGAAACTTATATCAAAAAAACTCCAGATTCTAGTACCAGATATTTCCTTCGGCCAAAACTGGTGGTGGCGTAACAAAACTCTATTTCATGCTCTTCCGATCCCGGCACATATGATGATGATGATGAAAATGATATGAGAGCAGCGAAAAAGGGAAGCCCACACAAGTCGTATAGTCTTATTAAGAAGGAGAAGGCAAGTCAAAGTCGTCAGGTCACAGAAAAAGAAAAAGTGAGAGATGGAAAAATGAAATCAAGTGGTAGTTGTATTGTAGCAGTGCAGTCTAACTAAGCTTATTATTACAAACTTAGGAAGGCGGATGCCCAAAAGAAAAAAAAGAGAAAAAACTGTAAATGCATAATAAACTATCCTGCCCCTGCAAAGCAATTCTCATTCCATTCGGCATTCTTTTCGTTCCCAACTAACCAACATAACGCCATAGATAATAAGATGAAAAGAAAAAGCTGTGATCTTATAATAAAACGAAGAACATGAACAATTTTTCCACAAAAAAATACAACACAAAAGAACAACAACACGGTTGTGCCTTGATGCCCTCTCATCATAATCAGGATTCTGAAACTGTACAGTACATTTTTTCTCTTATCTTATCATATCATGACAAAGTGTCATATCCCTACTTATAATAATAAAACAATATAATATATTTACATGCGTTTCACATCTTTTTTTTCTTTTTCGCTATCACCACAAAAGCGCCACGCCACAAAACAAAAAGAAAGTCAAAGTATAATAATAACACGCCACCACCACCATGCCACCACCACCGTTGCTTTTTTTCTCCTTTGCTTTGTCTAAAAAAAGTTGAACTCATGAATAAAGAGGAGAAAATAGCGTTAGCACCAGCACCACCACCAACCTTTCTCCAGAGACCAACCAACCTTGTTTCTCATTTTTATAATGTATTCACATCGAACTTTAAATTGCCGTTTTTCTTCCGGAAAAAACTTTTGTTTTAGTAGTTTAGGGACCCCTCATAAACTACCTACGTATATCTGATATCACGCAGATGTGCTGCTAGCAATTGCTGTGGCTGTGTGTTTGTAAAGTAAGAATTTGTTCGGATATAGTACGCTTTTCCCTTCTCCTGTTCATAAAAACACAGATATTCCTTTTCTGGAAAGAAACCACAAAAAAATCAGAATAAATGGCGGTGAATAAAAAATTTGTCACTTTACAAAACCCAACCTGGTAAAATATACTGACTTCTTTTCCTTCTTCTTATAAAAAGCTTGCTTGAGAGAAATGAGAAGCTATCGCTCTGAAATGTAAATATATTATGCATTATCATTTATTATGGTTGGTTACATAACATTCACATTTTTTCTTGGGGAATGGGGAACTAATACCTTTATGGTGACCATTATCATTTCCCTCCTCCTCCTCCACCACCACTAAAACACTGATGTCACTCCATTCCACTCCCGTTGCCCCAGTAGTCATAGTCATATCATCATATCGTTTTAGATTACGTTATCATTGCCACGTCACCAATACCAAACCGCTATCGCATCGCTGCTATTTTCTCTATCACTGCTCTTCTCTCATTCAACAAACTCAGGAGAAAAGAAGAAGTAGCAGAAGATGATAATATAATATTGCTTTTTTTATTCACACAGCAGCAGCCTCCTCTTATTTTTTATCTTCCAATCTTTTCCCAATAACTAACGATGTGTCACAACGGAAGAATAATATTGTGGAAAAAAGGCAGCAAGATAGTCCTCAGGGATCAATAAATTTTCAAAAGATAATGCTGTTCTATTGGGGATTGAGAAAATGTGCATAAAAAGTATTCAACATCCGGCCCCGGCAGTGTTCATATAATGATAATCATAACATGTATATTACTTTTCCAATTCTGGAGCAGCAATAAGGAGAAGAAGACGAAAAAAACAGATAATGGATTTCTTTATACGTTTTCTATCGTTTTTCCTATCATCGTAATAGAGAGGGAAAGAAAGAGCAATGTAATGCAATGCATGGCAGTAGGTAGTAATAATAATGGTGTTGAGTAAACCTGAAAAACTTTCACTCACTCAAACAATTTTTTTTCTCAACAGGATCCTAATTCTCTCTCCCCCTCTCTTTTTTCAACTAGTGTGTGGGTCTCTTTTCTTTTCTCTTTTCTTCCTCTTTTAAACTTATGTAGGTACATGTGAAAGTTTCTTTTTTTACTTACTTCACAATTCCACTTTTCCGCAAGCAATACGCTATATATCTTTCACGCACACCTGCCCCGAATTCAAGTTTTACATTTTATTCCAAAAGACATGCTTTTTTGCCCTCTCTTTGCTTCTCTCTTTTTTCCTTCCTGATATAAAGAGGAAATCTTTTTCCCTGCTGAAAACCTTGTGTGTTGTGTGAGAGATGATGAAATGGTGGAAGAGAAAAAGGAAGTGATATGGGAAATGAAAATGAGGTATAGTTACGGTGGTGGTGGTGAAAAGTAAAGAGTTTTCCTTTCATATAAAGTACCATAGCCATACTATTTCACATCCACGGTGAAAATCAGATTGAAAAAATAGTAGTAGAAGAAGAAGAACAAAAGCAGAAGAGAAGTAAAAGAAATTGCTTGAAACTCATTAATGGATAACCTCATAAAATATACAAGACGAAGTTGAGGAGGAAAGTAACACTGCCTGGTCCACACACTTGAGCAGCCTAACGATGATGATGATGTTGATGAGATTTCAGCCATTCCTGTGACTAGCGACTGCTGCTCCGGTTGGAAACTAACTACCATTCATAATAGCTATATGGGTACATTTATTCTTCAAGTTTTAAGCACTAACGACTAAATGTATGAGCACAAAAGGTTTCCGTGTTGAATATCATAACATCATTATATTTATAATATGACTTAACTTGCCCGAAAGACTCGTGATTTCATGAACGTTGCCTTTGCCTCTGTTTTTCCCTTGGTTTTCTTAAAATCTGGAGAAGCAAGCAAAAAAGGGGTTGCATATACCTGTCCAACATCTAATTTCTGATTCACGGTATGTTCCTCCTGTGCACCTGGTGTAATAAATTGAAAAGTTTTTCCAGCGATTTACTACAATATGATCACTATTTTATTGGAAAAGCACAGAATGGCGAGCCTGCCTCTGCCTCCCTCCTTTTATCTATTGAAATAATGATCGAAAAAATATGAATAGCACTTCAAAAGTTTGCTGCTCGTCTTTTTTTATATAACGACGATGATGAATGACGAGAATGTGATAGATAAAAGAATTTTTCCATCGTTAAATTTAAAAAAGATATTTCATCATCATGATCATGATCATCATGTGATCCCTTTTTCGCATGAATACGAAAGGAAAATATAAAAACAGACTTTAGATGCAATCAGGAAGAAGGAAAAATTAAGATTGAAATACATCATCATGATAAAAGAATGAGCTGTGAGCAGAGTAATATGATATAGCAAAAGAAAAGAATCGAGTCAAATTAAATAGCCCATTCAAATCTTCAGCAGATCATTTTGAACGACAGACGGAAATTAGTAGAAGAAAGGATTTAATACAGTAGTAGAGAAAGTCTAAGCCTTTCTAACGTAAATAGGATTTTAATATTTAAAAAATAGAAACAGGAAATGGTACTTTATTTTGATGGGATTTCTGTCCTGTGTCTGAAAGATCTGATATGAAAAAATATGGCTGTGACTGTGCCTGTGAGTGAGAGAAAAACTGTTCCTTGTCACACTTTCCCCAGTAGTACAGTTCCATTTCATTCCAAACAACTAAATCTTTTTTGGAAGATAGAGCACGGTCGCACCGGCCCTACTTTTTATATATTAATTTCTGTACTAGCTCTAAAAGCTCTCTCTTCTCTAAGTTTGAAAGACATTTTGGAAAGAAAACTCATGACCGAATTGTAGCTTAGAGACTTCGTCTGCTGATGGAATCAGATGAGAGAGAAAGAGATATTGTTAGACAGAAAAAAAACAATTAGACTTTTTGTAAAATTAGGTCAGCCGTGAAACAATGGAAGCTTCTAAAAACCTTCCAAACACGCAACAAAAATCTTGTCGCTGCTGCAGTTTTGATAACGTTGTATTGTACTCATTTCATTTTATCAGTGCGTGAATGTAATATTATGAGAGTAGTATTTTAACGATTCTATAATGTCTCTATGTCAAGGCAATCTTTTATTCATGGTGGATCGTTTGTGACATGTGAAGACTATAAAACATTTGACAAGGGAATATTATTCAAAATTACATTTTCCCTCAAAGGAAACTATAGACAGAAACATACAGTGGTGAACATTCAAGACTTAACATACAAAAACCATTACAAAGTATCATAAAACTTAATAAAAAATTACTGTTATTACATCCTGTGAAAGATATTATTATGGCAAATTACAAGCGAGCTGTGGTGGTGGTAGAAGAAGTAGAATCATATTACCCTGTATGTATTATTATAAAGCTTAAATAAAAAGAATTCTTCTTGGAAGAGATGAAGAAAAATGAAAGGAAAAATGTTGGACTTCCTTTATAGATGCCCGCGTTTTTTCCTCCTTTCCCACCACCAACATCCTCCTCCACAGCAGGAGGATTCCTCCAGTGGATGGAGAACCGAACGAGACGGAAATTGTTTTTAAACTTCCGTGTATCCAGCTCTGCCAAGTCTTTTCCAAATGAGGTAGCCCGCCACAGAAGCAATAAGCACAGCCAGTGCCACATATCCCACAATGGACAGCAACGATGTCACCATATCTTTCGTACACGGTTCGTCTAGTTTTTGGATTGAAAAGTAAGAATTTTTTTGTAGATTTTTTACGGTTAAAGTAAGTGAAAAAAGGATTAAGAAGATAAAAAATTGAGTCTATAGGAAGGAAGTCTTCCTTTACGTTTTATACTTTCTCATTTGAGTTTGAAAAGAACGAGAAAGCTTTCTTCCTTTTTCTTAGGGAATGAATGGATGAAGGACACAAATTCTAATTTGACTGAGAAAATCTTTCGTTCGTTCGTTCATCCATTTTTATTAAAAACTTTCCTTCTAACCCATTTAATTAATACTCTTACTTTGATTGAATTCTGCGGTCGGTCCATCATGAAAAGCTTCCACTTGAACGTCTCTCATCTCTAAATAGACTTTCCCAGTAGCATCAGCGGGTAGAGATTGAAAGGATTGACAGGAATATGACTTATGAAGTGTAGTGCTCATAAAGCCACCTGGCTCCCTAACAGTGATATAAAATGTTTCTCCTTGTTCGCCGCTCTCGTTCCCGTTCCCATTTCTTCCTCCTCCACCACCACCTAGAGAAAAAAAGAAGGAAGAAAGAAAGGCATTTTGAAGTTAAATCGAAATAATCATTGGTTTAGGCTTTTACATGGTGGTGGTAGAGAATTCTACGAATCAACAAATCTCCTTTGAAGGTTTTTGGAAACTATTACAAAACTACACATTCTGTATTGACAAGGATGGATATATCCAATCCCAATGAATTCGGAAGTGCTACTTCCTACCTCGGTTGGCTGACTTTTTAGGGAAATGACTTTGCATAAATTTGAAGATAAAAACGAATAGAGAATGGTAAAAGTAAAGTTGCGTTGTACAAACCTCTTCGTGGGGAAGAAGGAGAACCGTTATTGGCATCATTACTGCTGTTAGTGGCGTTGGTTGTGGAACTGGTGGAGTCGGCATCATTAGGATTCCTCACGTTTAGTCGTCCGAAAATAGTGGTGAGTGAGTAACTTCCATTGCCCGTGTCCAAACCAGCATCGTAGACAGCCTTTTTTATGAACATGAAAGTCAAATTACCCTGGTCCCACGTCAAAACGAGAGAATTCAGGAATGGTCCACAAGATCCAGAAGTCTGAGCTGATTTTGGAATGTCCACTCGATCAGAGATTGTCTATGTAGATAGATTGAATGAATAAAAACATAATGCATATGTGTATCCGGAAACTAGAACATGAAAATAAAGTTTCGTTTATCAGCAGCAGCATCGTATTGTAAAAGACATCATCAGATAAAAAAGCTGTGTGCTTTTTTGGCTTGGCTTGCTGGCTTTTCGTTTTCGTACGTACGAGTGCGACTAGAACGCTACGGTATGGTATCCGTAGCGGTCTCGTTTGCTCTTCTTTCAAGGGATTCGCAATTCGCATTAGAATCAATGTTGCATGAACTGTAAATGGATTGTTTGTTGTTGGAAAGTTTAGTTAGGATGAGGGAGGACGAAGAAAGAAAGTGAGATTTCCTTACGTACATTTCCTGTTGGCGTGGTGTACGTGACAGCAAAAGTAAAGTTTCCTCGAAGAAGCACGCATGTTGAATTCGAGGACTTTACTGTCCACTGGGGAATTTCGGAAGTGGGCACTGGAGGCAAGCTCGTTGTTGTTGGGGATTCTGTTGTAGTTGTTGTTGTCCTCGTTGGCGTTGGTGACGCCGAACTAGAGGAGGTAGGGAGTAGCGTCGTCTCCGAAGATGCATCATTTTGAGCTAAAGAAACAGCTAAGCAAACACAACAATAATTAGTTTACTTCTGAAAGCAATATTTGAAGAAAAATGAAATGAATTAATCTAATCTAAATTGGATTTTGTGTAGAAAGAAATACCAACCCAGTAACGATATGAAGATTATTAAGTTTCTGGCAGATGTCATTATGAAATTTAAATATATGCGAAGTTTTGAAATATTACAGAAACAGTAATTACTTTGAACAAGAGAAAAGTTTCGTGAGCCAGCCTGCTCAAGAAGAAGGTAAAAGTACACTAGAGGGCCGTATGAATAATTTCAAGATTGGGTTATGTAACAACAACTCCAAGAAACATGAGTGGTTATGCAACACAATAATAATACTAATATTTTTCTATCATACAAAGAAACACTTCTTTTTAGTATCAAAACTGCAAAGAAGGCAAAACGTAATAATACCTTCATAATATCGTGCTTAGATACACCACTGCCTCCACAGTCAGTAGTAATGTGGAATCAGGTTCTCGCAAATGTAGCAACTCTTTCTTTTCTTCTGAATGTGCCGGAAGGCATTCACCCAAAAGTGAACATCAGCGATTTACTTGTAAGTTTTCATAGAATAAAAACTTGCGTAAAACTTGTTTACTACACAAAAAAGTCATCTTGAAATACTCACCTTGCGTTGTAAGAAAAAACGCACGAGAACATTTCCATTGTACTTAAACATTTTCATGCCTTGCCGATATATCATAACAATAGCTGCTCGTATAGTAGGATTAATTCGTGACAATACACAAAATGAATGAAAAACAAATTGCTAAAAAAAATCTCTGCAAAGAAGAAGCAATAGCAGCGCAGTGATACGATACGTGCACCTGTACCTGTCCAGTGAAGATACATCCATGCAAAAATCAAGAAAGGCAGGGTTATCTACACAACATAAAGGGTCAAAAGATTTCTGTCCTACAGATTACAACAGTTCAAAATACAAGTAAAGCCATACAATATTAATAAGATTCATTCAACTAATTGGATTATCGTTTATAAGAATTCGTTCGTTGGCTCGCTTGCTATAGTCAGCACGGCCAGGCCATGACAATGCTGAAGAATGTAATGGTACCATTACCAGAATAGGTATTTCAACTGCCTGCTTGGTAGAAGAACAAGAACAAATTTTATGGATAGTATTATTTAAGAAGACTGAAAATAGATAACTGACAATGAGTAAAGATACAAAATGTTAGATTTTACTAGTTGTTTAAAATTTAAGCGTACCAAATTGAAACTTTTATGCCGAAAATTCCAAACGGAAATTTCTGCGTGGAAATTTAAGCGCACCTTAAATGTTCTAGGATGGCATTAATTTAACTTTCCTGCTTTGAAATTTAATTCATGCTAATTTTTCATTGACAAGTAGAATTTTTTCAAAATTTAAATATTAATACTGACAAATGAAATTAGTGCTTCCTAGCTCAAATTTTCAAAGTATCCCAATGACTCACTTATAGCGGAATACCCAGAAAATACTAATCGGACAGCGCAGCGTTTGTCAGAAAATATCTGGATAATGCGTTACAACATGAAGCCTCGTTGCAAAGAACACGTAACTTAATTTTCAAACTCAAATATGTAATTTTTTAACATTTTTTACAAGAAAATTGTTAATCCAATTGTAAAAACGTGGAACCAGACGATATGTCTCAATGTGCCCCAAAATTAGGATTAAATGGTTTCAATTCAACTTTAGCAGTAAATAAAATGTACGTAAAAAGTGTTAATGCCTCATACACTGCCTATTACCAAGCATAAAATGTGAAATAGTAATAAAAAGATGAGGCAAATTGTCTGGAACGTTTTTATTCTTTGTGCTTCTAGTTTTTATTTCAGCTTAGTTCCGGTCCGTCCACCGTTCCACAGTTATTAGCATGTTCTTGGTAGATGTAGAGATTGAGAAGAATTTAGAAAAGAGACGCATCAACTTTAATTCAGAAATCCGATGATTTGATCTTACGCTTTTGTGTACGTAAATGTAGTGGTGGTGGGTAGCACTAAAAATGCCGGGTGCAAAGTTTGGGTATGAATACTTCGGAATTCAAACCAATAAGCTAACGCAGTGCAGTGGGAATAATAATGGGATGCTTGCCAACAACGGATAGTTGAAAGCAACAAATAACAACTATAATATGATTAAAATAGCAGGTTGTGGAGGAGTTACAACCGTTGCATGCGACATTCACGTCATCCTATCATCTTATCAATTATTGTTCATTGTTATCGAAAAAGGCAGACAGCCAAAAAGTTTTAAAGGAAACGAATGCATTTATAAACCTGTGAAAAAAGCTTCCGTCTTTACACTAGCTGCTAGCTTTGCAAAATGCGAGATTGTCAGGTAAGAACAGGTGCAGTGTCGAGGAAAATGAAATGGCATTCCTGATGTTCCAGATTGAATCTGAAAACGTGGAAATTGACACTTCATCAATATCTCCATCTGAATGAAACCTCGGGCAGAGAAAGGGAAAGTTAAGTAAAACGAATTTATTTCGGAGAATGATTTGTGGGAAAAGGAAAAAATGATATGGCTTATAGTATGTAATAAATTGAGAGTTTAATTCATGCATAATGCAGTTTAGTGTTTACAAAACTATTAACAACAATAAGCCCAGATGAGCAATACTGATTCTTGTATTCTACAAGAAAATGTATTAAAAAACAAATATTTTAACGAATGTATGTGAATATTGCAAAAATGTATTTATTTTCATTAAATTATACAATGTTTCTTAAAACCCCAATTGTTTAATACAATACTAAAAAAACTAAGTAAGTGTTAATGACTTTGTTGTACTACTATTTTTGTTTTTATGTTCCTTTCCTCTTGTTGAAGATTTCGATAGCCTTTTGTTTATTCTTTATCTTATCACTTTCCGACTGAACCCGTTGAGGGATCACTTCCTTTCTAGGAATAACAGGACTTACTACAGCTTTTGAGGATGGGGTAGGGACAACGACTACTTGATCTTCTGCTGGATTGTTTGCCTTCTTTCTACCTTGTCCACTACTTTCTCCGCGCTTATTTCCGGTATTCAGCTTTCTTTTTTTGGTTGTTAGTGTAGTTGGAGGAGTGCTTTTCCTGGTAACTTTTGAGTCTGTTTCTGAGTCTGATGATTCTGAGCTTAAGTTGAGCTCATGAGACTCAACACCTATGCGCTTAAGTTTCTTTACGGCAGTTTCCACTCTCTTACTTCCCTTCTTCCTTTTTCCACTTTCCAGGGTAGGCATCTTTCCAATAGAAATGTAGGAATCTAAAGTTAGTTGGCGTGACTGTTCGGCTTCACAACGTAGATTCTTCAAAACGGGAAGTAAAAGTGAGTCACACTTGGTTTGCTCCCATCCAAACTTTTGTTTTGTATAGCCTCTAATTGCGTCAAGGTCTGGATTCCTACAATCAATATAAGATAAATAATTGAATTAAAGAATTCGAGAAAAATTGAATAAAGGTCAAACGAACTTGGATTAGCAGAAGATAAAATCAACTTACCCCCACTTGAATGCTTCCGTTGAAGTGTCAATTGTAGGACTAATAAAGGCATCATAAACCATTTGGTTTGGAAAACCTGTGCACATACAAATTTTCTCGTGAATTTGTTCTTTTTTTGCAATTCGCGTTCTTTTAAGTTTGTTGCATTATTTGGACTCAAAGGTTTACTTAGATTTTATATTATGATTTTATTATTTACCTGGATTTACTTTCAATTTTCTCAACCTTTCTTTTAATTTGGACCCGGAAAAGACATTAATCTGCTTTGTTTGGATGTCATCCCACCATTCTTTAAACTTCACAAGGCATTCGTATCCATCAACCGCAGCAGAGGAGAACTCCGACAGAATTTCCAAAGCAAGAACTGGACCAACCCCTTGAATTCCATCTGAATAGTCGCTGCCAGTCATCATGGCCAGAACAATGAGTTTCTCCCGGTTTAAATCTGAATATACAAACGTCGTACTGGTAATATATCTATTTATTCATGAGACATCGCCAACATTTATGTTAAATATTTTTTTGTTATAATCATACTTAAAATTCGTTGAATATCGGCCGCTTGATAAAACTCGGTGCGTCTTTCTCCTTGAGAGAAAAAGTTTTTGTAGACTCGCTGTCCACCAAAAAGCCAAACGTCACTATCATCTGTTAGAGATCCCTCTGTGAGACAAGCTTTATCCAGAAAGGCACATTGAGATTCTGCTTCAGTAGGACTGACCACATAGGGAATACCAAATAAGCTTATAAGCTCTTGAGTTTCAATTTGCATTTGGTCGGAAATGGACGTTGCTATTCTCTCTTGCTGTCCTTTCTCCGAATGAAGTTTCTCCAGTTTTGAGTTTAATTGTTCCTGAGAATGTTTTTAACAAAAATTAAATCAGTTCTAAATGCAACGAAGGAGAGAATATGAATAATATTATGCATATGTCCAAAACGATGGGCATACAAGTATTTACCTGTGCTTGCATGTACTCAGCAGTAACTATTTTTACACTTTCTTCCTTTCTTTTCCCCGATGAGAGAGGTGTGCTTTCGCTTAACAATTCCGTTTCCGGTTGTCTTGAAATTGTATCTGGAGCTTTGGAAGTCGATGGCCGGAAATCACTTTCACTTGCATTTACCTTTTCATTGGCATCTGCTTGATATACAGAATTTAGAGACTCTGCCACTACCATGTCTATGAGATCAGCTTCAATTTCGCCGTCCGAATCCCACTTATCCAGGTACCTTTCTGGTACTTCTACTTTATCCGCTAAATTTTCACTATTATTTGCAGCATCCATGATCTCCTCTGGAAGCGGAAGCCGTTTGCCATTTTGTTCCTGGATTATAGTTGGTTTATGCACATCCAGGTTATTTTCATTTCCGTTAAATACATCAGCAAACATATCATCCTCGTCTTTTCCCATCGTTTTGATTTCTGAAAGGTTTAATGTGAGTACCAGTTTTGGTTCTTTTTCTACCGTTTCGACATCTTCAAAGTCATCATCGTCGTCACTGCTTACAACTACGAGATTATTCGGAACAGGATCTTCAGTCACGCTACTACTGGGCTTAGAAGCAAAAGATCTTTCAGCTTCACTTCTATTACTTGTAGTAGCTTTCTCTTCAGCTTGACTTGACCTCAGGGTTGATTGTGATGATAATGGGACATGGAATCCTATAGTATCCAAAAACTTTGCACAATGGCTCATTTGAGAAGACTGAATAGTTTCTAAAGGATTGCTTTGGAGATGTTGGGCTTTACTGTTACTAGTCTCATTTTGCCCCACTTTAACTTCTTCTTCAGTCGTTTCTTTAACGGACGCGGTTTCAATGTCAATGTCTTCGTCGATAAATGCAGAGCTAGAAGAAGGCTGATTTTTTCTTTCTTCCTCTTTTTTGGATTCCATTAAGGAAAGCTGAATGGCTAATTTTAAATCTTCTTCTTCCTCCGCATTCACGTTTGATCTTCCTTCGGTAACTTGTGCTTTGTTAGTATTTTCAGGTACTTTTGCAGATTTGGATGTGCTCGAGTCATGCACTTGTTCATCTTCATCGCTGAAACTGTCCTCAATGTAATCATCAATTGTAATTAGTTGTGGCTCTGCGTTGCTTGTAGAAGTGCCCGGCGTAGGCTCATCTTTGATGCTTCCATCTTTCTTCTTAGGAACCTCTTGGGATTGTATCAGCACAAATCCATCATTCTTCGAAGTTGCCACTTTAGTCTCTTGATTTTCAAAGGCACTGTAATCCATCTTCAGTAAATCATCCAAATTCTGAACGTGTATATGCCTCTGGCCCATTTCTTGTTGTACAGTTTGGATTTTCTTCTGAAGAGTTCTCCGTTTCACTAGTCGATCCATCTGAAACGAGCTGAAACTTTGCAAGTCTTTCGGCATTTTGTCAAACTTTCCCCATGAGTTCATTTTTCGAGACTCTTGCATTTCAAACAAAATCTCATGTTGAGTTTCCAGAGGCAAAGTGTCAAACGAAGGTGCCTGGATAACAGAAAAGTTTTCGGAGTAGTCTACTCCATAGTGGTACTTATGCCCTGCTCCGTCGTCCTCCCCATCTGATGAATCATTTTCGTACTTTGGGTCCACCTCTTCTACATCATCTTCAAGCTTGGCTACTAATGCCGCTTTAAAAGCTGCTAAATCTTCGTCCACAACATCATCGTTTGTTGCTTTGGAGGAAGCTGTTGTTTCTCTTAAGGGCTGCTTTTTGGGAGAGCCCGATGGTGATCTTTTGGAACTTCCGGATGCTAAGCGACTTATTTGCTGTTGCATGCGCAAGGAGGGTGGAAGGGATTGCTTTGATTGGCGAAGGAGTTGCTGCTGAAGATATGCACTTAATATTTTTTGCCGAGAAAGCTCAGCCTTATCCAACGATTCTAATTTACGACCCCTTCTTGCTGCCAAAGTTTGCCTTTTGAGAGCAGGAACACCTCCATCAAACACAAATACTGGTTTTATACCGTAATTTAAGAGCTTGCAAACTCTGTGAAATACTCCAAGAAGATGAGCGTTCGGGAGTGGATTTCCATCTTTATCCCTGAAACCTTTGACCAGTTGATGGAGCCAGATTGAAACGTCTGTTCGTAATAATAATTAAGAATTCATGCTCAATTTAAAGTAAGAGAAACTTTAAACACAAACAGATATGACAATACGAAATACCAATGAATATGAAAAATTGAGTCAGGACAGGATATAAAAACTAAATAACAAAAATATTGATGCAAAAGTTTTCATAATTAGTGCTCATAATCACAGTATAAATTACGCCACAGATACAAATGTGCTGATATGAAATACCAAAGAAAATATCCTCTTATCTCTTATTTACTGGAAATAAATTGACCAACACAACAGGAAATTGAATTTTAGCATTTAATTTAGAATTTATTCTATGTATTGAAGATATATAAAAATGATTTCATTGAATTAGTAATAAATAAGTTCATCAGAATTAACGGATACAAGAAAACTTTTTACACGCTAAAGAAGTAAAGTTTCCGGGGAAAACAGCGACGGGTAAATTGCGGTACGGTATCTTCCGTTAGCCGGAGGTGACGAAGGTGGCCCACTGCCTTGAGCTGGAGTTGCTGCTGCCGCAGCCATTTTTAATTGCAAGTAAAAGTTTAGGTTTGAAAGAGGTAACTTTAAAAGAATGATACTTTGTTTGTGGTTTGTGGCCTAAAACTAAACACACTAAAAGTAATTCACTTGTATTTTAAATAAAAAATCCTTCACAAAAACACTACACACCAGAAAAATTACGTAAAATAGTTGAGAACTTCAAGGTACTCAAGATCGCCCTTTTTGACATTGATGGACACTACGTGACGACCTGGAACCATTGCCAACCCTAAAACTCTTGGTTCACCTGACATAGAATCGCTTGAATATTCAGTGGCAGAACCTATAATTATATTTGCATCTCTATCAACACACAAAAAGTTTCCCGTCAATGTCCTGCCATCAGTAAGAATTATTTTCATCCATTTATTTAAGAGGCACTGTAGAAGTTCCTTTCCTTGCAAGCATGAAAGTTTCTCCATATCAGAAAGAATTTTTAAAGAAGTTATAACATCGAAAGTGAAGTGAACCCTCTAGTAAGTCTTCTTCAACGTCTTAGTCTTGGGCTGGAAAAGGAAAATTCAAGAATTGGAACTTTGATTAAAACTGGGCCTATTTTTAATTCGAAAAGGAGAGAATAAATTGCTAGATACTCTACTCTCAATTTTCTATTTTTAATGATCTTTATCTGTTTAAGGAATTAATCTTTGCATCCATTTGACAATTGACATATATTTTCAATTTATTAACTATCCCTATCCTGACCTGACTCTATTCCATGATTATGTATTACATAAAAAATGTTTTTGGATAATTAAGAAAACTGCCAAAAGCTTACCAACAGCAAGAACTTTTCCTCGTAATGAGTGGATGTTAACTGGACGTCCAGTAGGTTCCAAAACTTGCCATAAACCCTGAATTCCCATTCTCTCGGCTTTTTAAGTTACTATTTGAGGAGATACAATTTAACCAGATCATCAGAAACCTAAAAACAGAATCATGAAGATAGAAATTATGCTTACAACAGAATTAGTACATGGCAGTCACGGGTGTTGCGAGATTTATGTTAATTCAGATAAACGAAATAATTGCATATTATACATAATAATTTTAACACTACTTACTACTTTTCTGATCCACACTTAGTTGTGAATGATTGATAAAGATGAAAGTTTAATTCTGAAGTGCATACAACGAAATTAAATTAGCTCAAGTGTAACTGTTAACTGTTTTTACGAAAATACAAGGTTGATTAATTTTTTAATTGAGCTGTTCTTGTGAGAAAGGAGTCAGTGACGTTCTGACTCTGACTGTAAAACGAAACATTTTTATAAGCAAACAAACCCTACTTTTGAACATGAATTAGTAGCTGCTTTTCACTGCCAATTTGGTATTTGAGAAGTGAGATTTTTGGATGCGTTGGTTTTATGTGGTTTTATAAAGCCAGGCCAGCAAGCTTCTTAGCACAGCAGGAGGATATAAATTGCATTGCAGCATGCAGCACTGTATATAGCAGCAGCTTACAGCATTTGGGATAATGTTGCTGTCGAAAAGGAAAATGAATTTAGCTTTTTGCAGGAATCACATGTTCACGTTCAACTGGATTTCGCTTTTGGTATTTTTCTTTACTCGGTCCCCGGTGTACTAAATGCACTTTTTTGTTTACAAACCAGTGCAGTGAAAGTAATTCCACTTTAGGTGCCAGTTGTCGTTAAAAGGAAAGGAACGGTTGTATGTGTTTGTGGCATATCGGAAATCAGAATTCAATTTAAGTTTTAAATTAAAATTTAACATTATAAATCAGTGTAGCTCGATTATGGCTTCGTTATTAAGTCGTTTTAGGGGGTCAATGCTTGGAGCTTTGGTTGGAGATTGCTTAGGTCTGTATTGCAAGTTCGCAGAAACTTTCGTAATTCGTTTCACTAATTATGAGCATGGCAGTTTTTATTTTATGCATTCGTGAATTTACTTAATTCAAAGATGAAAGTAATTAAAAGTAGTTGACAAGTTTTACATAACTTTTTAAAGGGGGTCCATTTGAGGGAGAAACCGTAGTCGGTAAAACCCATCTGAAGAACTATTTTAATCAACTTTCGGATCCAAAGAAAAAATGTAAACCCTCACATCCTGTAGCGATTCTTATCATTGATTGTTGATCATTGGATGATTTAAATAGATTTAATTTGCCAATTCTTGAATTCTTACTCTTATTTACCTCTAGTGCCTTATAAGCCTTACACGGATGACACAGCGATGGCAAAATCACTGGCTCTCTCATTGAGTAAATTCGGAGGTTACAACGCAGAAGCTCTTGCTCAGAGGTTTGGAATAAAAAATCAGAATTACCTCTAATGACTTAATTGCTATAAGTTGGAAACAAAAAGGACAAAGGATAAAATATCGAATCGATCCACGTTTGAAATGTTTCCATTGTTAACAGCTTTACCAAAGAATACTTTAATGAGCCACGGCGAGGATATGGAGAAGCTGTCCATGATGTATTTGTTGGGCTTAGAAACTCAAACTTTGAAGATCCATACCGACCTGCTCAGGTAAATTGGTTGTAATAAGTCCTCTCTATTTTAATATACTTGATTTTTGCTGTGATTTCAAAATCAGTCGGGATTTTATTCTGTTTTCACTTCCAGCGACAGTTTCAAGGACTCGGGTCTTTTGGAAACGGTGCTGCAATGCGTGTTCATCCTGTTGCATTAATGTATTGTAATGATGAGGCGAAAGCGATAGAAATAGCAACTTTGCAGGCTAAGCTGACTCATTATCACATGCTAGGTTATCAAGGGGCAATTTTGCAGTGTCTGGCTGTACAACAAGCATTACAAACTGACTCATCAAACGTTATCGACGCAGTAAAATTCGTCGACCATCTTATTGCAAAAATGAAAGAAATTGAAAGCAAAGAACCAACCAAACTCGTTCCCGAAGAGGTTCGTGGGGAAGATCCAGATGCACCGTGGAATACTACGTCGTATGCAAAACGTCTGGAAACAGTCAAAAAGTTTATTTCACAATCTGAACCACCGCTTTCAGAGGAAATCCAGGGATTGCTGGGCGTTCATGTTTCCGCTTTAAAATCAGTACCTACTGCAATTTATTGCTTTTTGGCATCACAGAATGTCGTACCAGGAATTGAGGTGATAACATATTATATAATGATTCTGCATTTGCATTTGTTTGCATATCAGCAAAAAACTTTTACCTAATCGTTTTTATTTTTTATAGAGTGATAATAAACTTCAAAGATGTGTTCAGTTGGCCATTAGCTTAGGTGGCGACACAGACACAATTGCATCAATGGCAGGCGCTATGGCTGGAGCCCACCTGGGAGAAGAAGGAGTCCCACAACAGTTGCTAAACCATTGTGAAGCTGTGAAGGACGTCATTAGATGGTCTGATATGCTATATGAAGCCTCTCAGTCGAATTCAGAAGCAAAAAGATTTTAGCCAAGCGTAGTGTATTATGTTACTGTGAGATGTATGATCCGGTTTTTATTAATTGCCCGGGATATTTCATTTGGTGAATACGAAGGAATTACTTATCTGAAAAATATCTTAAGTGGTTTTAATTAGAGTAGTCAGTCAGTGCA
>JAHZNJ010002842.1:0-10350 GCA_027744475.1 Lepidocyrtus cf. sotoi NNG-2020 | reverse complement strand
TCTGGTTATGAATGAGTATGGCTGAGAGACAAGGACCAACTTTCAACTTACAACAAACAATGCCCTATTATATTCCTTGTCTGAATAAAACTCGTCTTCTTATTGTTCTGCTGCTGCTTCTTCAAACTTTTTAAATATATCTGTGTATTTAATATTTTACTGCTATTTTGTATTATAATACATAATATGCATAGAAATGAATAAGCATATTTCATCCCACCACCCCAGAGGAGCAAGAGCAAAAGAGGGAGGATGGAAAAAGAAGATGACATTTTAAAAAAACAAGAGAAAGAGAAAGAAGAAGAGAGAGATAATGGCTGCGGCAGTGTCCTATCCTCTACTTCTATCAACTTATCGTCTACACTATTCTCATGTACAGCTCGTATATTAGGCGTACCATGTGTGGCTGATGAGTCTGACGATGAGGGAAAGGAAGAAAGAGGAAGAAATTGGGGAAGTAGTTGAGTTGAGTTGAGAGAGGAAAGTGGAAGACTTTTGTAGATAAATAAATAGGCTGTTTATCGTACGCCACATATGCTGCACGATGGAAAGAGAAAACCTATTTCTAGTTTGGAAACAAAACCCAAACCCTTTTCTTTTTCTTTCTATTTTCTTCAGCGTTGCTGTTTATTTTGGTATTGCTAAGCTGAACAGAATTCCACAGAAAAAATTTTGAATACAATTTTGTCCTCTTTTGTGTCCGTTTTGTTATTAGATTTTTTAGTATGAGATTTGCGATGATGATACGGGAAGCACGCACGCACACATACGTACACTCACACAAGCTCAATATTTATTTACAAAAAAAGTAAAGATGCAAAATTCTACTGAATAAAAAATTTTTATTCTTTTTGCGGAACTTGAGAAAAAAAGAAAGTATGAGAGTCGCGATCATATTATTAAAGAAAACTCATATTTCTTCTTTTCTTTTCCACCTAGAAGAAAACCAAAGTGTTAAGAAAATATTATGAGGATAAAAGAATAAAAAAGGTTAAAGATTTAGATTCTCAATTTTCCTGAATATTCAATATAAAATTTAGATTGTGTAGGACATAATACAAAGTAAGAAGAAGTATGTCGAACCACAGCTTCCGGTTGTGTTCCCAATATTAAACCCATAAGCTTATTTATGAACGCATTAGTTTCATAGCACAAACTGTGATGACAGCGGCAGCAGTAAGCAGCAAGCAAGTAATAATAAATGGCTGGAGAAAGAAGAAGAAGAAGAAAAAAAGGAAAAGGTAGGACGGAATTTAATCCAGTGTGTGTAGGTACTTAAGTACTACCTACCATATGCATAATAATGCTAAGGCTAAAAAATCGCCCACGTATTGTCTGGATTTTGGATAAGTAAAAGTAAAATGCAGACTTACTTTCTCTTGGAAAATGTGATTACGGAGAAAGCTATCATCATTGCATTATTATTATTATTTTCATGGAACTACACAAGTGAAGTGAGTTTGCAGGTTGTGTAGTAGTGTGTGTGTGTAGACATGAAATAAACGTCTGCTTAAGCTAAGCAAAATGATCTTCATTGAGGTGATAATGATAATAATAATGATAATAATGAAAACCGGAGGCTGTGTGTGTGTAGTGGTGGTGGTTGTAATAGTGGTACTTGCTCTAGATTGCTTGCATGGCATTGATGGCATACAAGACTTCCCCTTATCTCTGTCTCTCTCTTACTCCTGACTCCTGCGTAGCGTTTTGTAAGCACATTTTGTAGGTGTTTGGCAGATTAAAAAGAAAAGTTTTTGAGAGTTAGTGGTAGCGCCAGCAAAATATTAGTTTGTATTGTGCATGGCTTGTATCATTTCGTAAAATATCTATTGTGTTGTGCAGTGAAGGAAGAGGGAGATGGGGGAAGCAAAAGCAACTTAGCAAGATGAATGATATTTTCTCTTTTACTTTGGATAATGTCCTCCTGTCTTTTCTCTTCTTCTGGTTTGCTTTAGTACAGGTTTGCCTTACTTGCATTGCTTAAGTACACGAAGAAGAAAGTACTTTCATCATCATCATCATCATCAAATAAAATGCAAATGAATCCGTAATTGAATGGAGCAGAGAGAGAGTGGAGCTGAATGCTGCTGGAAGTTTTTAGAAGCTTTGCAGGAGAAGTTTGAAGAAAGTACAAAGAGAAGGCGAACATGAGGTACATCCTGAGGAGTAGTTAATGTGCAATGATGAGATGAGATCACATAAAATTCGATTTAATGTTTGCTTGATGATCTGCTTTTCCAGCAGCTACCTTTAAGCTGTGTTAAATTTTTCTGTTTTTTTCTTCTTTTTTATGTTTACTACTCCCAACAAGGAAGTAGTTCGTTTTTGTTTTTGAATTTGGACAACCATATACGAGGTTACATTGTGTGTGTTGTGTGTGCAGTAGCCGGAGGAGAAAAAGTTAAAATAAATCGGCAATCTTTTTTATCTGATGTGATGATAATAATAAAAATAAAAACATATTATTTTGTTGCTGTTGATGTTGAGGGCAAATGTATGTAAGTCTTGATGTTATGCACTTATGTAAATGAAAGCGAAAGGGAGAGAACAGAGAAATAGGGTTTCATTTGTTTGCTTACGTGTAAATTACGTTCGGTGGAATTGTTATTATAATCAGGGTTGCTGCTGCTGGTTGCACGAAAAACCATCATCAGCATGTCTCTTAAGTAAATAATATGCATTTGGAGTAGTTTTTTGGGAGTAAAGTAAAAGAGAAGCTTGGAGGGAGAAAGAGAAAGTAACAAAACTAGTAAAACAAGCAGTGGCAGTCAGTGGTGGTGGTATGTTGATGACATTGTGGTTTTACGGTTGCAGCAGCAGCCCATTACTATTACTACTACTTTTGTTACTTTTAGTGGAGGAACATATGTCTCTTGACTTTTGAAATATTCATCACAGGTTTTGTTAACTTTTGTGGTGGGATTTTAGGTAGTAATAATGTATGCACTTACTTGTGTGTGTGTGTGCTTTCTCTCTCTCTCTTTCTGGCTCTATTATTTGCATTTAGAGTTAAAAGAAATTAATATGACTTTTGTTCCATGGGTGCAATTTTGACGATGAAAGGGAGAGAATTGTCAAAGGAGCGCTAAATGAGATTTTCAAGGCATGTTTAATGTGTTTTGTATTGTGCTATAAAGAGAAATAGAGAGAGAAGGAAAAGTGGAAAAGTGCCTTGAATTTTTGTCGCCGTTGCTTGCTCTGTTCTATTCTATTCAGTTAAAAAAGATTTTTTGCTGGGAAAGAACGATTTGAAAAATTATACATGCGTTTTATAATGAAAATGGAATGTCGCAATAAATATTATTCACGCGTGTGTGTTGCTGTTGCTTGTGTAAGTCATTTAACTCGCTGGCCTGGCTCTCCTTGTGAGAGTTAGTAAATCCCCTTCATTAATAAAAAACATGACATAAAAGCTGGAAATTTTCTTTTTGCGGTGTTGATAATTGAAAATTTTCATTTTAAATACTTCCCACGTTAGTAAAAAAAATATAGCCAGACAGATTTTTTTGAAAGTTTCAAGGAAAGGAAAAACTTTCAGAAGAAGAGGTGGGAGTAGTATATTGCAGTAGTAGCAATTTCACAATTTAACCTTGAATGCTTGAATAGGCAGAGTAGTAGCAGCAACAAGGAAAAGGCAATAAGCTAAGTGGATTTTCAATTTCGATCTTTCGTGCAAGCATACTATGTACAAGGCAAGGCACAGGCTACACCGACCGAGGCCATAAATTTATGAGTACGGTGATAACGAGCACTAAAAAAACTTTTTTTCCTGTTTTAAAAACTTTCTTCTTCGTTTTTTTACTACTACCATTCTAATATGTGTGGATGAAGGTGACTGATAATAAATGTAGGAACGAGGAGGTTACATGTTAAATACATTGTTTTCTTCTCAAACCACTTCACTACTATCAACTACCAACATTAATATATTTTTTATTTGACTTTCTTCTCTCTCTTTCTAGTTCCCCAATGTAATCAAGTGATAACAAGTGACGCGGGTCGGAATGGTAGTTTCAGCTCACCAAACTACCCACATTACTACACAGCGAAAACACAATGTCGATACGATTTCATAGGACATGGGAAGGAGCGTGTACAAATCTTCTTCACTGACTTCAGCCTCTACCATCCGGATGAAACGGAACAAGATCAAGCCATTAATCTGGATAAAAGTAGGAGCGGCAGTGGCGGAAATGGGGTTGGTGGTGGGATTGGAAATGTTGGTGCTCCTGGCGGTCAATTCTTCTTCTCATCTCCTCCAACGAATCCCTACCACTCTTATTATTTTTCATTACCGGGATTCCAACGTCCCAAAAATATTGGCGGTGGTGGAGGTGGTGGAGGCTACAACACCAATCTTAATTGGAATCAAGTCAATGACAAGAACAGCAAAAGGTAAAAAAAAATCAAATCAAATCCAAGTCAAGTACTTTCCTACTTCCCTTTACTAACAAGGAAAAAGTAATACGCACGGAAAAAGAAAATTTCATTTGGAAATACGTACAGTTTTATTATTTGGAAAAGGGTCATTAAGATTAAAGTAGTATGTGTGTACGTGACAATTTTTTAGAAAGAGTTATTGCCCTTTTAAATCATGACTTTTCTTCTTCCTCGACATCGCCATACGTTCGTTCCTTCAGAAAGTTTTCACTTGAACCCCATACTTCCAGAGAAACCGCAGAGCAGAAGAGCAAGTCCAAATCAAAAAGTTACACTCCAAATAAATTTCCAAGTACCACAACTCCACTTTAAATTTCACTTTTTCTGACTTGAATTAAAGCTTTAAATGAATTTAAGAATTTCTTTCTTTCTTTCTCATCTGGGAACAAACAGCTGCTTCCGCTGCTGCTGCTGTTTCATCTTCTTATAAAGGTTAAAGGCCTTTGCGTTCCCACTTCCCACCCTCATTATTAGGACATCAAAAGGAAAATGTCATTGCGAACTGCAAAGAAAGAAAGTTTAGTACATAGGTGCATTTATAAGTAATTTAATTTAATTGCGTGTTGTTGCTTCAGCGCCATAGGATCCAATCATGTGATTTATAGTAAAACTTCCTAGAAAGTCAAAAGCTTCCTCTTAAACTGACTGCATACGGTATGCACTTTGTTATCATCATCATAATATAATTGCTTTTTAGAAGAAACTTCACAAGTTTGTTTTACGCATTTTATCTCATTTTTGCATATCAAGTAAACTAAAAGGAAAGTTAAAAGTTTTGAAAGAGCTGTATACATTAGATAATAATGTGTTTTATTTTGTTATTTGATTCGTTATAAAATCAGAAATTATTTTATTTGGAAATGGAATTTATGTTTTAAAAGTAAAATTGTATGAAATTATTAAAGGAACTGCTGATGCTGAAAAGTAAGTTATGTTCCGAGCTTATCGCATTGGATGATAAGCTTTACACGAAACGAAAAGTAAATTTAGTATTTATCAATTTTAGTGCACGACGACGACGCGCATTTTTAGTACTGCTTTAGCTGAAATAACTAATTTAATTTTTAACTCTTTTACAAAGTTTACTTTAAGCAGCCTAATGTAAGAAGATGCGTTGAAATTCGAAATTCGAAACTTGTGAGTGAAAGAGGAGAAGTAAATGTGTGTTGTAAATAATGCACAGCAGAGTAGAAAGGCTTTGCCCAACTTACATAAGTCAACGAATTCTTGAAATGGAATGGGAAGTTTTTTTCTCTGGAAGTGGAAGTTGATGAAGCTGTTGTGCAGAGAGTCAGAAAACATTTTTGCAATTCTAAGAGGATTTTAGCGCAGCCCACGCTAAACTAAGTTTTTTTTGTATCTTTCTTTTTCCTCGCAAATAACATATTAATAATAACCTTCTTGGTATGTATTCCTGGAAATCCAGAACAAAAAATTCAAAGGGAAGAGCTTATATTATACATTATTTACATGATGATTTTGAAGAAACCGAAAAAGGAAAGGATTGCACCTGAGGGACTAGGAAAGGTAAGGTAAGGGAAGGGAGCGAAGTAGACAGGCAGGCCATTTTCTCTTCTCAGCTCCTTCTTCTTCTAAGTATTTATTAGAAAATATCAACAAAGATCAAGGTTTTCACTCTCTCTCTCTCTCTTCTTCGCTTTCCGTGTAGAAAGGTTAAACATCTCCCTCAGAAAGGTTTCTTTCTTCGGGTAGCCGAACTTCCGGTGGAATGGGCATATGCCTACCTTAAGTACTATAAGCATAATATTATATCAAACAGCCTTACACAGCACAACACAGCGGAAAGTTATGGAATCTTTTTTTCCAAGAATGAAAATGGAATGAGTTGAAGTTGAGTTTGAGTTGAGCTTCTCTGATTCAATTTAATTTTGCAAATGGATCCCAACAAGAAAAAGATCGATGGGGAATGGAGAATGGGAATGGTTTGTAATTTGTAACTTATGCATGGGTGGAGTATCCGTATAAATGGTAGACTTCTACAAAGAAACTGCAAAAGAAATTTTTGTATTGGAGGAAAAAAAGTAAAAAAAAACTATGCTGAGGATCCTTTACATGGAATCCTTCACAAATTATATTTGATAAAGTTGGAAACTCGCGAGGAGAGAACGAACGGTGAAAATAAAATTACTTCTCCACATGCTTCGTAAATTACCGATACCGATAATTCTATGTAGGTAACTAGGTAGGAAAGTTTAATCAGGTAAAATTAGAATTGGGATGCTATGCTGCAGCATCTGTTGATGGAAGAGTAACCTTTTAACAAGCTGAAAAGAAAAGAGAATCTCCAAATACAGAAAACTAAATTTATTATTTCGTCTCATTTCATTTTCAGCAGATGTTCAAATGCTGACGTGGTACAAGCCTACATCCACGTTGATAATCAACTGGAGAAAATCGCGGAGTACTGTGGCTACTCAATACCTCCCCCGTTGATGTCCACTGGTCATCGCTTAACTCTGGAATTTAGTGGGGCGAGCTCATCCAATTACGCTAGAGGGTTTCATGCAACTTACGCATTCGTTGAAGGTAAAGTAAAGTAAAAAGCCTCTCTTCTTGATTTTCAACTTTTTAAATTAAATTCTTTCTCTCTCTCTCTTTCCGACTCTTGCTTAAATGGCAGAAAAAAATGACATACCCATTTTTATTTCTAATCCAGTTCATTTTTTTTGATGTACGAGTACGAGCTAAACAGACTAATATATGGAAGTTTAACATGAAAAAACTGATTGTGATTACAGATTTCGGCATAACGACTGGCAGACAACTTTACGAATTCCCCGAGGAAGAGGAGTATGTTGTGCTCACCTTCACGTACTTTCACGTGGAAGGAAGCTACCCGTAAGTTTTAAAAAATTGGAATGGAGTAAAATCCCTTCTTTTTCCTACGTTTTTGAAATAGAAATTGTAATGAGAATGGTAGTTTTGCTTTCTTCATCATTGGAATTGACTTTAAATGAGTTCAACCAACTTTGCTTTGCTTTTTTTACAAAACTCTCAAATCAAAATAGTAGATATTTTTTTTGTTTTGATCTTTCTGCTGAAAAAAGCTTCCTAATATTGTTTCAGCATGCAATATGGCAATAATGATAATGAGAAAGTGATGGTGATAGTGGTGCGGGTGCGGTGGTGGTGGTGATGAAAGAAAGGAATCATAATGGAAAGTATACTTAATAATGATAATACGAAGAAAAGAAATAAAATTCATTAAGGAAAATTGTTATTGCTTTCTCAACTTCCTCCTGTTATTGCTACTGCTGCGGCTGCAGCTACTCAAGAAAAAAATCTTATCAAACAGACGTACAAACAAAAGCACAAAATAAATAAATAGGTTGAATGTAGATAATCCGAAATCTATCATTGAAAACGAAAACAAAAACAACCTCCACAGAGAAAAGAACCTCAAACACACAACCTGTGTGATGATGTGATTGTATTGTGGTGGTGGTTGGTGATATTTTATTAAGTAATATTAATGTTTCCTCCTATTACGATAACCAGCACCTCCAACTCCAATCCAATTCTATTTACTTTTTTCTTTCTCGTAAAACCAATAACTTTATTTGTATTACTAGAGTAAAGAAAATGGGTAAGTAAGGTAAAGTAAAGTAAAACTGATACACTAACCAAAAGACCAACAGCAGCAGCAGTAGCAATACCACTGGGAAATTAAGGACGCATTTAGTAAAAGCCAGCTAACTCTAGATCTAGCTCACTTCCTTTTTCTGTTAACTAGAACAAAATTCTACGACGTAGTAATATTCAATAAATGTATAAGAAATGAAAGGAAACTGCTGGTAAAAGTAAAAAGTAAATAGAAATCGAATCCCATTCCTTCCGTCCGCGTCCTCCTTTCCTTTCTCCTCCACTCATTTCTACTATTTAAACAAAGGCATTCTACTAAATGTATTTCAACTTAATCTAAAAGAAAGAAAATTGTATGATACTAATCGTAAGAACTATGTCTTGTTTGCTTGTTATTAGCCTTATACTGATTATTATTGTAGTTTGCTTCCTCTGCTCTGCTCGGCTTCTTCTGGAAACGAAGGAAATGTGATGAGGGAACGTGGATCCACGTACTTCCTGTTGTAGTTGTTGTATGTTATGTTTCTTGTTGTATTGTTTTCTTTTTCCTTCCACTTTTATTGTTGTTTTTTGATGATGATGACCGTTATTATCAGAAATACTAAAAAAGTGAGTTTTGAGCTTATAAACTCCTACGCCTTCTTCTTGTACTTTGGGGGTTTACTTAAACCTTAATAAGTTTGTCCTTCTCATGAAATAGAAAACAATTGGAGGCAATTTGAGGTAGTTTTTCTACACTAAAAACTTCCTTCTTTTAACTTAACTACTACCTCCATCCAGCCATCATCACTGCTGCGTTCTCATTCATTTTCCTTTTCCACATTCTATAGAGCCAACAAAATGTATTTATTTGCTAAAAGTGATTTTTTCTCGTTCTCTCATCTTCCGTTTCCTGTTGGTTGTAGTATTGATGCGATGATGCGAGCCAAAGCTAGTTCAGTTTATGACTAGTTTTTTTGTTCTTCTCTTTTAAGAAGAAAATAAGAAAATCATAACTGAATTTTCGTACGACTAACTGAACATATAAACACCGCCCCACCGGCGGATAATGCATGGCTGGCTTGACTAAGGAGCTAAGTAAGTGAGTTAGGTTTAAGTTTAGGAAGGTAGGTAGTACTATAAAAAGAGAAAAAAAGCTGAGAAGAGAAAGATATATAAAATTATGTTCTGTTCCCCGTTTTAACTTGTTTTTTAGTAGGTAGTAGATGTCGTCGTTTCTTTTTTCGGCGATTTTTAGTACTATTTTGTGGATCCGTCCGTTCAACCGGCACACACACACAGAAGCAGACGTTTGTTGTTGTTGTTACTACTATTACTAACTTACTTTACGACCAGAGGAAAAGAAAAAAAGAAGCTAAAACAATACTGAAATAAGTACATGACGAGGAGCTTGTTTCATGTGGTCATTGAGCATTGATAGAATTCCCTAGATTAGTCTTAATAAAGTTTCTTCTTCTTCTCTGCCTCTTTATTTCTATCGTCGTAAGAAGAAAAGCGGAGCTGAGAGAGAGAGAGAAAGTCAAAGTCACGTTGCTCCGTCAGTTGCTTGCTCATAGTAAAAAAATACTAAATCCACTGCACTGCACTGTGAATGTGAGCAATTCCAAGTCTATGTTGAATACATGAAAAGCGGAAATAAAACACACATCACATCAGTAATGATAAAACTACTGTTTCTCGTAGTTCGCATGTAATCTAACAATGTCTTTAAAGGGACCTCTGAAGAATTACGATGGCTTAATTTTGTTCTCTTTCTCTCTCTCTCTCTCTCTCTGTCGTAATAGTAAGCTGTTGTTGCTGCTTCCTTTTTCCATAATATGAAGCAGAAAAGCTACCACACACGTACACGTCACAACAGGATTACGGATGTCGACATTTTTTATGCACAGAAATAGCCGTTCCTTTTTAAACTGCTTACGTTAGCTTGGTCTTTCCCTTTTCACTGCATTTATCCGTCGAAAAAACTTCAAAAGTAAAAAAAAAACAGTTCGTTAAAAGGCCAACCGACGCTCCTCTTGTTGCTATTTTAAAGCTTAATAATGCTACTAAACACGTTTGTTTATTCCTCTAGCCTTTTTTGCTTTGTTTTGTCCAGCAGAATGCTTACGAATTATGCATAAGTTTATGTTCCGATGATGATGAAATTAGGTATACTATGGGTAAATAAAAGAAACATTTTTATTATGATGGTTTTATTGTTTTTTTATTATTCCATTCCAGTTGCACAGAAGGGACTCGCTCGGACTACGTAGAATTCTCGAATTTCATGCCAGTTGACTCCCGTTTCCGGAGGAAGTGTGGTTTTGA
>JAHZNJ010002841.1:0-38486 GCA_027744475.1 Lepidocyrtus cf. sotoi NNG-2020 | reverse complement strand
TGCCCTGTAGTAATGACTGTATAATGATTATTAGTATTACTTATTGCAAATCAAGCTCCGTCATTCATGACATAGCTTAAATTGAAAAGGGTACAAAAGGTTAAGCGACGGCACATGGAAAGAAAGCCATCATCATCATCACATCACAGAAGAGAGATCGGTCGATGAAATTGATAATGAATGATAAATACCAACTACAAGCAGCAGACGTATATTTTAGAATAGCAAATTACTTAAGTAGAACAAGTCTTTCGTCAATCAACCACACAATTAATTGAAAGTGGAAAGAAAATGAATGAGAGCTGAATAGCAGGAATGAAAGGAAAGAGTGAAAAAAAATTACTTCATTTGATTCGTTTTTTGCAGCTTAATCACCACTTTCTCCAAGAGGAGGAGAAGTGGAAAAGCAACATGTTACTTATTTCTGTATTTCACTACTTTATTATGCTGTTTGCAATCCCCACTGATAATAAAAAGGCTCGAAAAGACAAGCCACGTGCATATATACCACCACCGGTAAAGCGATTATCAATTTGACAAGTGATTTATATCTTTATTATGCGATAATAAGAAGAAGGCTTGCAACAAAACGACAGAGAGGGAGATATCCAAAGATATTTGGACATGTGGACAATCCTGCTCCTGCTCCATTTTTGTCTCCCTGAGAAGGTCACACAGCCATACTACACCTTCTTCAAAAACTTGTGTGCTAAAATGGAAAATAATATGTTCTTCTGAAGAAAGTTAATGAATTGCAAAAGCGGATAGATTTTATTATTGTAAAGGATTTACAGTAAAGGTGTCATTGAGCATAAGTCTAAAAACAGATGAATGGAAGTATACAACAAGTATCTTTGGATGCACATATCAGTATCAAGTATAGTTAATCCTCGAAAGGTAGATTGATGCATTATTGTTGTGTCATTTTTACTGGATACTTCCATCCGACTACACAATATTATATGCATTTAATTTTTTAGAACACTCCACTTTCGCTGTCCGTCCTAGTAGTGCATGCAAAGCTCTAGCATTAAATTAACAGCAGCGTCGTCCAACAGGAAGATCGTAAATTCTTTTATTTTCTATAGCTGTCCAATCTCTCCTGTATTATCTTGTAAAGAAAGGGCACAAACATTTACCCCAAAACCTTGCCCCGGAGGATTCAAAAGATTCAACAGGAATCTTCCTTGCTAAAGTCAAGAATTTAGCATAGCTGGGCTAAAGCTTTCTCCAGTGTATAAAAAGAGAATACAAACTATAAGAAGAACCGATCTGAAATACCAATCACATTTTCCCTATTTCCTCCAAATAGCCCCATTTGTCCTTCTAATGTAAATGATATGTCATGAAGTGACAGCTCCTTACTTACTCTCAATGTCCTTTTTTAAGTGATCTACTAGTACACAATACTTTTATATAAATACAAGTACAGCTGGACAACAAAGAGTGCCCACTTATTTTTTCTTCCATTTTTTCTTGCAGTTAAATGTGTATAATATATTACATATTACATAGGTACAGATTTTAATCTTTTCCTTATCTAGACAATCTTTATCTATTTACTTTACTACTTTGCGTAGGAGGGAAAACATTACTGTTTCTTTAAAGAAGTTCACCACATTCTGCTAAATCAGTGTACTTTGTTTTTCTATAACTTTGCAGCAATTCAATGACTATAAAAATCTTCATTTAATGCTAAAACATGGATAATGGGAGATGTTCACATATAAATATGTGAGTAATGTTAAAATATTTTTGTTATAATAACAATAACACATGATGCATGCTGGGCTAGTGTAAATAAATTTATTTTTCCACTTTAAAAATGGAGGCATTGTGGGTCAATGAATGAATTTGAAGAGTAACGCAACTTAAGTGATATTATTAAAGTATAGCGCGGTGTAATCGAACAGAGCAATAAGTTTAGCAGAACAGTCAGAATTCTACCTCTATTTTCACATTGCCCATTCTTCCACTTAAGTGAAATGAACTAGTAAATGACTACGGCGACGATAACGACGAGGAAGGCATCATCAAACAAAATGAATTTGGGTTTCTCTTCTGTTTTGCTACTTTTCTTCTTCTTATAATTATTTTACCCATTTAATGTTGGGAATATGATAATGGTTCTACTATGCCATTTTCGTTGCTTTCTCTTCTGCGTTTTATAATAAGGTTAATGTTGCTGCTACAGATGTTTTTGTGTCGTTGTTCTTTTTTTTTTCTTCTTTTAACTCCTCCACTACCACCGCCTCCCCCTCCTCCTCTTGTTTTCCCTTTTTCAATTTACGTACGTGCATACTACATTACATACATACTTGTAATATACTACTTATATGCGTAGTAATCGTTTTGTACACGAAGACAACAGCAACAACTGAAATTCATTATTTCAAGTCATTAATTGAGACATTCTTAAGAACGAAAAGACAGTATGAAGAAGTGGTGGTGGTGGTGGTGGGGAAAGCTAAAGACAAAGCTAGAAAATACCACTGCTGTTTACAGAGCAATTTAACATGCTGTTTAGGCTGCTTGCTCTCAAGATTCAATCTGTTCTGAACTACATTTTATTTCTCCATGAGGACACTTATGGCAAGAAGAAAAAGATATGTTTTTTTTCTTATTTTCTTACTCTTCTACTGATGGAACAAGATAAGTTAGGACAGGCTATCTTAGCGCATAAATTGATAGAATAGAAAAAAAGCCGAGCACAGCAGCAGCATCAGCAGCTAGCAAAAGGGCAAGTTCTTTCCTCTTTGTTTTAAATTGAAGATGACATTTTCCATTATTTTTGTTTATACAGGATGATGAAAATAGGAAGGAAGGGAGGAGGAACGCTTTAAAAATTGTAGTTATGTCGTATTTCTTCTCAGGCTCATTCTTCTGCAGAGAGATGTTTGAGCTGTTAGTTTCGGTTTCTTTTGATTTTTCCCAGTCTTAAAGTCTTTATAATGAAAATGGAAGTAGTAAGCATGGAACGCAGTGGATTTACGCATATTGATATAATGTTTATATTATCAACTTTTAAAAAAACGATGTCCATTTATATAGTAATTTGACTCGAAAGCATTCTAAACGATTCCTGCTCCTTTCCTTATTGTTTGGAACTGCTATCATACAGATAATCTCGTGCCTTTCCTATGCAAATGTTTGAGAGAATATACTTTCAGCTATGATTGCAGGTGATGAAAATCAAATGAAAGCAAAATTCCTTGAAACAATGGGGCATTTTGCAATACAATAAAACTTTTATTATTCCATAATATTCATAATTTGGTTGTTGTAGTTTTACACACTATAACCCTTTTCATCATAATATTTCGTAATTATTAAGTATTCATTATTATAACTTTTAAAACATGAAATGTTTCATACTTTCGTACGATTCAGAAGACTATTGAATAAATTCTGAAAATTACAGAACTAACTGAAACAAATTAAATGCGATGATGATATTAAAAAATTTAATAATAACCCACGTCCATGCACTAGGAACGATTTCAAAACTGTCGAAATATACTAAGCACTAAAATTAAATTAACAAAAGATAGCAAACTTTTTGATGTGCTGTGAGAAAAACAAACTTTAAAGCATACTTAGCCAATACTTTTGATAACCCTATTGCTTATTTTGGATAGACATTATGTAAATGTAAACTTAAATTGGAATAATAATAATGTGTGCATTACGTCAACAAAATACAACAACAGTTTTTTGGTGCTTGTTTACTGATTTGCGTGATGAGATGAGAATGGCTACAGTCATGCGGGAAGAAACTGATATTACGACGAAGAAAGAAAAAAAACTTTTTTTGTTTTCCCCGCACTGGTTTTTCTATAAAGATAGGAACTTTGTTACCTTCTCGCCGCCAACTAATTTTTTGTGTACGTGGTTTTTGTTGGTTTTCGCCGAGAATATTTATATTTTTACGTATCATATATATATTGTGTAATTTATCATCAGTACTACAAGAACAACTTTCTTATTAAACAAAACAGATTTCATTGAAGAAATCCAGTAAAAGTATTCCATTTAGAGAGATTCCTCAAATAAAATAGTAAGAAAAGAGTCTCTGCTCTGTTTTTGATGATTTTATCATCCACTGGATCGCATGTTTTGACCAACCCGTCTATTCCGATCCTCTGACTTAGACACGTAGTCCATCACGTCAACAACTGAAAAACAAACACGGCAAAAAATCTGAAATCACATCTAACTCAAATTATTTCTTAGGAAAACTTATCAGCAACATCATTCTTTTTTTCAGAAGAAGTTTTCCAATACTCTGAAGTTTAAAGTGCAAATCCATAGATATTTTTTTAGTTTTTTGTTCATTTTACTTATTTTGAAGTAATTTATGGATACTACTTACGCATTCCTTTCTCCGCTTTCTTTGTGATTTTCGGTATGACTGGTTCTTGAAGAAGGTAGTCGTCTACGAAAAGCTTAGGTTCGGTTACTGCTACTGCTGCTGATGGTGGTGTTCCTTTGTTGAGCAATGTGTAGACGTGGAGTAAATTGGAAGGGAGCTGTGGGGACGATGCTAGAGCCAACGCCGACGTCAGAGATGATGGTGGTGGTGGTGGTGGTGGGGAAAAAGAAGAAGGAAATGATGATGAAGAAGAAGTATGTGGTTGCTGCTGATGAAAATGCTGCTGCTGCTGACCCATTAGTTTTTGATAAAGAAGAGCGTTTTGCTGTGCCGCCGTTGCCCCACCAAAGAGACCAGCACGATTCGCCAGTGCAATTAATTTCAGATAGTCATCATCTAAAATTGGACTCAACAGACTCAGTTTGCCCCTATCCCCTTCTCCTACGGTACAGTCTATACATGCGGTGGCCAGATTGGCAATCAGCCCTAAAACTAGGACAAACACAAACATTGTAACTGGAACACGACAAATGTTTCCGAAAAAATTTTTTTAATAAACACACAAAAACCTTGTCTCTCTAATTTTTTAAACTTAATATTATGGAGGGAGCCAAGTCCAAATTTTTCCGTTTTGGAAGAAACTGGTTTCGTTGCCACTCACACTTCTCCAAAAAGAGGACTCGCATTTTGGCGGAAATTGTTTAGCTTTTATATACCAACTGGGAGAGCAATTGAATTGTAATTTAGATCATGTTCCAATCATAACCATTTTTGAGAAAATCGTGTGGTGGTGGCTTCATAGTCAATCTACTCCATATTGAAATTATTTGGAGAGGATTTATGGACAAACAAAAAATAAGCTACTTTCTTGTTCATGCATGAAAAGAAAATTGAAAGTGTTACATAGGTTGATCGTCAAAAAACAAAAGAAAATTGTAAGAGGAGTAACAGCAACAGCAACAACACACTCGTCATGAGTACAAATACAAATCACGTTTTGGATTTAAAATCTATTACTTATCTTTCAGCCATAGGATAAGTTACGTCAACGCATTTCTAAAATTAGCTAAGGTATGGTGAATATATCTATATCGTAACAATCGTACGGAAGTGTTTTAAAAACCATTTATTGATTTTAATGCAAAAAAAATTCATAAAAGTAGATTTTTTTCTTTTGAGTTTTTTTAATACTGATATTATTTTAGACTTCATGCAATTTGGTCTTATCATCTTGGTTTTTAAAAAATCTAAAATCTACAAACTAAACAAGATTAGTTTATTTTTTATAAATGGCGTACATGGTTATCAGAGTATATTTTGGTGATGCAAGTGTGGTATTGAGTCGATAGATAGATTGTTGGTTTAAGGGAGAGATCGTCTCATCATCCTTTATTGTTTATCCTTTTACACTTTCTCTCATAGCCGCCTCTCGTAGTGATGTAAATTTGTAGCCAAAAAAGGGAGGTAGTGCTTGTGCTGCTGGAGTAAAACTAATACGAATGAACGTGTCCTAAAAGAAACAGAAGAAGAAGGAAAAAACTATCCTTCAATTTTCTTTTCACGGTTCATCTCAGAAGTTATACGAAGGTCTCTGGGGCAATGCTTTCTCATTCACGTAGAAAATAACTTTCTGTCCTTTGAAATCTGTCCTCTATCAAGAATAAAATAAAATGGAAAAAGGAGGAAGAGGAGGAGGAGGAGAAGGTAGGTTAACGAGATAAGATTTCGTTGGGCTTCAGTGGCTGGTGTGGTGAAACTTTTTAAAATTCAAAGGAATCATCCCAAAAATCACCTCAAACATGGAAACGCGTACCTAGGTACATGCATACCTATAATCCGAAATTAACTTTTTAAATTACTTAATTTAAAGCTCTAGAAAGTCAAAGGTTTGAATTAATAAAATGAATTGCACTCATGTGACTTGAAAAAGTAAAGGATAAAGAAATGTAAAGAGAAGTAAATCCCGCTTTTTTCTGTAATGGCAATCTAAAATAAATTATTATGCTTTCCATATCATTTATTAGTATTTTCTAAAACAAAACCTTTCTTTATATTTCAATTTACCAGATGACTACAAACTTACTGAAAAAATGTTTCAGCAAACAAACGACAACATCTTAACACCTTTTAAAATTCTACTCCTCTATTCCAAACATCGGCGGCCATCTACATCTACCAACTTGGAAGCAAAACTATTCCAGACGATAGGCTACGGGACTTGGAAAATTGTTTCGTTGTATCGGAAGATGTCAGGAAACCGTAGACATGTGAAAATGATGCAGATAAACGGTTGTTTTTCTCTTTATTCCTTTGCTTTGTTCTCCTCGTTTGAGATAATAGAAATTTCGTTCTTTTTCCAGCAGTCAGAGCGCTTCACATCCTGCAGCCTGAAAAGTGTGCTTGAATGAGCGTCTTTATTGATTGAGCAGGAGCAGAGCATGTTAATTAAAGGATCACAGAACGGAGAAGAGAACAGAGCCAGATATCATTCTAAACAGTCTTATTTTGCCCCCGAATATGATTCCAGCTCTTTTACCTTCCTTTTACTCTTGATATTACTAACATGGGATAATGTGGTTTTGTGTTAATTCTCAAATAAGTACCGCATCGCCAGTTTTTCATGTAAATACATTTTACGCTGCTGTAACACAATTTTGGATGCACATATTACTACAAATTTGTTCAAAAAGTAATTTAAAGGTTAACCAAATTTATCTTTTGCTGTTCTGATCAAGTCAGATACTTCAGGGAATAGGGAATAAGGGATAAGGGTTTTATTTGCTTTATCTTTATACTTTCGGAATCTGACTGAACTATCAATTTATGAAAGAGTATTAAATATCAAAAGTTATTCTGTCTCTAGATAAAAACATTGCACATGGATGGACATTATGCTATCTTTGAAAGTAATACCAAGTCTCAACAGCAGCAACAGCATATTTTTTGCACTGTAAACAGATTTATTCAGACAGACCAATAACAAAAATACAAAATGATGCACAGCCATTAGCGGCCGCACGTTAAGTTGCTACTCAAATTACTTACGCTTACGTTACAGTTATAATGAATCTGGATTGAAACGTAAATTCATTGGCACAGTAGTGAAAAAACAACTTTTGTTAGTCTACGAAATGGAAATCTTCTACTAGGGGACATGATGTACACAGATCAAATCAGCGTATTATGTGTATAAACAGTACGTTCAGTAAAATAAAATAAAGTCTCTGGAGAACTGAACTGAGCAATCATCCAGAAAGAAAAGACCAACGAATTTTTACATTCCGTCTCTTTCGCTCTGTAAACTAAACTGAAGAAGATATGATTAATGATGAAATTGATAATAATTAAGAGATGCAGCAACTTACTGCTGCTGCTGCGCCGACAAAAAGATCTTCCCTCCTGTTTTTTCAATGTATTTTTGCTTCTTGATCATCATATTAATTAATCAAAATCACGATCATCATCCCTCTTTTCAATTTCATATAGTACAAAAAATAATTTTTATGACATACTTTTTCAGCATTGATGTATTTGATGCATTTTTAACTGCTGCGAGTTCACGTCAGTTTTAAAAAGATTGCTATAGTCAATGGAATGGATCGTTTTAAATTATAAGAAATAAATGCAGTTCGATTTAATTGGAATTGCTTATTTGTTGTATGATTGATTTTTATGTACCTCAAATGTACGTAGTTTGGTATCATTTGCTTGATTTTTAACTTGAGTGTGTGAATCGTACGCGCAATAAGCCATATTAGTATTAGTGATGTGTTGATTAATTTTTTTTTTGTTTTACTTGAAAGAAACAGAAAAGGGAGAGTTGAGAGTTCAACATGGATAAAGATGTTGACTTAATTCTTATATTACTTAAACGCTTCATTTCATGTTGTGCTATCTTAAATTAGCTATCAAAGGCTAACATGTTCATGAGTGAGCGAATAACTGATGTCTCTTCGTGCGCATACCTTTTTTATTTAATTTATAAGCAGACACCTTAGTCTATCAGTAATATCTTTGTCAATATATAGAAGAGAATCTCAAAAACAGAGAAAAATTGAAAACGCATTGAAAGTAAATAGTAGATATTTTACAAGATTTAAAATTTGTCCATGAGTTTGTTCCTTTTTTATTACGAAATAATTAATTTCCGCTAGCTCTCTCGGTTGCGTCATTACACTAATTAAAACTTCTTGTCCTTGAAGAAAAACTAGTAGAAGAAGAAAGATATCAACTTTTGTCAAAGATTTTACGAAAAAATACGCAAATAAACAAAGCTAGAATAAGAACAGCACAAGTGAAACCTGGTGAAGCTGACACGCTACTTTAAGATAGTGGATATGTGGGGTGGAAAAAATAGTCAAATTTTCAAATGAAATAATACTTATCTCGGCCAATTCCTGGATTTGTGATGTAGTTTTCTGACAAAATACACTAATTTGTAAACATTAACCAGAAGTTGCACGAAAATTATTTTTATTTTACTAATAATTCATCATCATCACTGATCACAATGAGAGATAAAATTCATCTTTATTCTGTGGATTGATTGACTGTCTGTCTAGCTTCCTTGTCGTTTAAATATTTTAATCATTGCGAAATCAATCAGTCAGTAGTACGCACGTAGTTTGATGGCGTTGATAAAATATTTAGCTTCATTTTAAATTGGGGAGCTGACAAAGAAAAGCTGAACTGAATTTTGAACGGAAGTTTTGGTAATTCGGGTAAGTCAATTCTACGAAGAGAGGGAGGAAGGCAAATCAAATATTTTATTATTAAATTTTCCAATTCAAACTTAGCAGACTGTTAATAATTTTTTGCAACTCCGTTTCAATAAATTACATCCCTGATTTATCAATGTTTTCAGAGAAGGTTACCGGCAAGGAAATCAAGCAAAGCGTCAGTTTTTACGTAGGTGAGAGTGTACATAGGTAATAAATATATACGTTAATATTTTTTGAGAAACCGAGTCCGTAGGCAGTTCCAAGAAAGTATCCAAACTACTAAAATACTCTCCACGATGATTTTGAGGGAATCAACAACATCAGCCTCAATGCATTTACATAGGCTTCAGTTCATTTGGACTATAGGAGCTCCTATGATGCGTTTAGCTATCGAGATTCAATGCTTCTGGTAATATTAACGCAAACATATAATTTCCTTGGAAAACCAATTAAACTCTCCCCAATTTAAAACTCAATTAGTATAATATACAATACTATAATGTAATTTTTCTAGCGTCGCATTGATTGTAACAACTCAAGTAAGTATACCTAGTTGGAGTTAATTAATTGTTATCAAGAATACTAATTAGAGTGCGGAGTGTTAGAATTCCTTTTTTTAAAAAGTTATTGATTGTTTTTAATGGTGAATTTATCAATTTTATTATTTTAGGTATGGATTCTGGCATACTTTGGGACAGATGTGTTTGAGAAATTAGTCGGAGATGAGATTTCTCTTCCTATGTTGTACTTAACGGCCATCGTGGCTGGAACTGTTTGTTATATTTTCCCCACTTATTGGAGGTAGCACTAGCAACAGTAAAAGTTGTATTTTATTTTAAAATAATTATTAATTTGGATAAGATCAATACATTTTTTTTAAAAAATACCCATTTAATTTGACTTGTTAATTATGTAGGATTTCAGTATGTCTGATGCTGTACTCCCTCTCCACATACTTTGCTATGATGGTCCCCCACTTGGCTCTGCAACTTGCGATATCCTCGGAAAACGACGACATTCTTCTGAAGCAACCACAAAATTCCATGTCAGAAGATCCAATGCGTAATGATTACATAATCGTTCTACACACAGAATAACATAATATTGAATTGGTTGCTAAATTTATTATTACTTATGAAATTTTCTAAATTTAGGGGTCTGGGTTCCTTGGTCCCTGGGAATTATCCTTCATATGCAGTTCTCCATGGCTTCATTCTTCGTCACTGTAGTATGCATCCGGGATATGTACAAATATAAGCCGATCCAAGAATGGCAGAAACCTTTCCTGGAACATCAGCAGCAACAGCAGCGTACTACTACTACTACTACTACTACTAACAATACCAACCACAGCAACATAGCAATGGTCATTCCACCCGCTACTACCCAGAATTTCATTTCAATTGAGCCACAACTCGCTGTCATAACTGTTCTTGGGGACGATAACTCAACAACAAACCTTGGAAATTTTAAGCAGCCACCTTCTTCTTCTCCCACTTATTATCACCACCATCATCATGAGAACGTTCGTTATTGAAATTACGAAAAAAAGAAAAGAAGCGCATACATACATACAAAATATTTCTCACCTAGTTTTTATATTAATAATAGTAATAAGTCCTGATTGACATCTACAAATAAATTATTAATAATAATACGAAGAAAGAAAAAAACCCTTGTTACTATGTATTTTGACAAAAGGGTCAACTTGTTATTGATTGTTGATTGCGCAATATTATTTCAAGTTCAATGATTATTCTCAATGTGCAAATTGCATTCGTATTCGTAATTTATAATAACAAAACACAAGCACAACTCAATACATATAAGCAATAAGCTCTTGTAGAATATAATTTGCAGAGGAACGGGTCCAAATTTGCCCCTTTTATGTTGCTTCTGGTGCTGATAGTGAGAAAAAAGGGATTCATGAAGATGAAGAAGAAATTTATTGCGGTTTTATAAACCACTTGACATTCAGCTTAACAAAGTTTATTTTGCAAAGTAAAGAAGAAGCAGGACTTGAGAATTATTGCTCACGTCAATAACTCTTTTGAGATTTCTTCTCTTTGCATTGAAAATTGGGTGTGCTTAATCATTATTGGAAAGAAGAAGAAGTGGAAGCCAAAGGAATGATGTAGTGGATATAGCAAGAGGGACATCAGAAGAAGAGGATAAAGCAGAAAAGGCAGTGAGAAATAGCTGGGGAATGAATACAGATAGAATGTTTTAGTTTAGAATTTATTGATATGCTTATTTTGCCTTATTTTTGCTTTACTACTACAAATCTACTTTACTCAATCGCCCTCATTTTCTCTCAACAAGTTCCTTTTTTATATGAGGAAAGGGAGCAAGAGCAATCATCATTCCTTTTATTCTAAATCACGAGCTCACTTCATTTCGTTGTAGATGCTTGTTTTTCTACAGAGAAGGAATAGAGGGAGAAAGGCTAACACAATGACGACGAGGAAGTGAAAATTTATTGGCTTTCATGCAAACAAGTTAAATGGGCAAAGTTCTTCTTATGCATAATAATAACAATATTGTGTATAGGGTACCTTTATGAATAAAAGAAAATAATTTATAGTAGAATACCTTACTAAACTACAGTTAACGTTATGTAAATTTTGCTGGTGGGAAATGAAATTGAAACTTGTAGTCAACATATTTCACACCACACCACCTCAAAACTACGTTTGTTATTTTTAGTACATGAAAATCGTTCCAATTATTTTCCAATTCTGAATGTGTAGCAGTCTAATTGTAGCTTGTGGTAGCAATCGGGTTTTTTATTCACCCACCCACTATTCTTTTTTATCATCATCATGATTACTATTGGTCCCACTTCATACCCCTTTCATTTACCATTAGTTAATAATCCATTCCCTTTTTACACTTTAAAAAAAGGCTCTGCAAAATGTACACATCAAAATAATATGCCCACGTCCTTTTCAATTTCCTGGAAGAGGGAAATAGATAATCCAATTCCTCAATTATTTATCACAGGTCAATCAAATGCCACTCTAAATTAAATTCTTAACGCTAATTTGTCATCTGCCGCGTGCTACATTTGAATTCGACTGATTTTCGGCAACATGGAATTAAAAATTTAAACTAGAAGAGAAGAGTCAAGTCCTTGGATCGGAATCTGATATTGAAGTTGATGGAACGGCAGCGGTGCTATAGTAAAACGAAGACTTTGGTGTAAGCTGTTGAGTTGTTACCGTTACCGTTACCGTTGTGATTGCGATGCGAGTGGGTACAATAGGTGAATCATGACGACTTCCGCCAGCAAGACTGATGATCATGATGAGTAGATAGCAAACGTCACTTATTTTATTCTTCTAATTCAATTTACTAATCGTCAGCATAAACCTCTCTTATATGTCAATCATTCAACTATTAAATGTTAAACGTTATGTGATGTGATGTGTATTGTAAGTTAGATTTCGGAGTTTAGTTAAAATTTAATAAAACGATTGTCTTCTATTGCTTGCCATAGTTTGGTACGCAACGTGCGATACCGTTAAAATTAGCTGGAGGAATTAGTAACCATCCGGCATTAGTTAGTAGTTACGTACATCACATTTAAATATTGTTAAACATATACTATGTACTTACTTTTTTACACTAAAACAAGAGAGAGTAAACTAATAGTAAGTATTGTAATGTTGATTTTCTTGTACGACTCAAAATCGGTATGAATTATCATATAAAATGGATTCATGAAATGAAATTATGTATGCGTTATAAAATAAATCATTTTGCTGTCAAGAGATAATTTTCTGTCATCGCAAAATTATATTTTACCTATCTCGAAATAAGTTTCATGAATTTTAACTACACCACAGATTTAGCAAAATGAGCACAGTAATAAGATTACACTAGCAAGTACCACCACTTTTACTTATCATGAGGAGTTCAGCCTTTCAATATGGGTTGTGTGGGTTTCTCTCTCTTTTTCTCTTCCCCTGTCTAATAAAAAGGACGTGATTTAGTTGTGAAGTGTGACTTCTCTTGTTTAACAAACTTTACCCACCTTTTTCGTCTCCGAAGCTACAATTCATTTCGCTCCATGAAATAGTATAATGCATTTTTTTTAAAAAAAAGGTCCCACTTTTCCATCTATGTATCACCGAGCGAGCAAGCATGCCTTCATTCCTACCACCTTTTGCGGCATAAACTTTAAGCGGAAGTATAAAACGATTGCCATTCTCGGTCGATATGATGGCACGTAGGCGGACAATGTCATTATTTGATGATGTCGTTACATTATTAACTTCAGTCAATTGTGAAACTATGAGCTTTCTTCTTTCTTCTAGTAACCTTTTATTGGAATATCAGTATTTAGAGGTACATTTATTGATATGATATGATGATGAAATATGAAATACCAATTTTATGATTGTTGAGTAGTTGATGGTCGTTTGAAAGAGGATCCCAGTGATCCCAGTGCAGTATTGCAATGAAGGAAAGAGAATGTATGAATTATTATTGTATAAAACCTTCATGAGTGAAAAAGCACTAAAAATATGTTTTAATGGGGGGAGCTTTCAAACTCGCCAAAAATCTCAAATTTCATTTCAGTTCAACAACGTTTTGTACAGAATTTGACCTTGCTTTGTACGTACTACTGCGTTGCACTGACTCGTTAACGCCATTTTTTAAAAACTAAAAAGCACACGCTTTAAGGAATGGAATTTTTGTCTTTTTTATTGTTAGAAGGTGAATGGGATTGGAAAAGGCCCCCTCATTATAATAAAAGTGACCATTTTTATTTAGAGTAGCCTTCCAACGTTAATAGAATTTCATTGTTTTAGCGTTAAATGAATGAATCTGATGATGATTGTGACGATAATGATTATCAAGTCGACCCCCATAATGCCAAATGCTCACTATTCACATTCACATGTCGCCCCAACAATGTTGCGGATGTAACGTACTCGTAGTAGCATTTTTTTTTCGATGACATGGACATGACATACAATTTCGTTCCTTTATATACAATATTATTATTATCCTCTATTGACGTCAAGCTGGAAAGGATCAACTTCTCCCAATTCCGTCCTTCTTTGCAAGAGAAAAAAACTAATACTACAGCCAACTCGGAATTTCATCCCTTAGCGTGTGTGTAGAAAAGCGTTACGTATTGTTATGCATTGTACGTAGTTTAGGTTGGGAAAGCTTCAATTCGACATACTTATTATTGCTCCAGAACTTCTTCATCCGCTTCAGTGTAATTTTTCCTCTTCTTCATCTTCTACATTTTTGGAGCCATACATGCTATTCTTTTGAACGGAGTTGCTGCGATTGACGATCTCTTCTTCATCTTCCCTTTCCCAAAAACCATTGTACATTTTCCTAAACATCATCATCATCGTCGTAGTCGTCATCATCGTCATACCTCAAAACAGCTGCGTTATATGATGAAGTTTTTTAAGTAAGTTGCAGTTAGGAGTAGTAATAACAACATTTCGTTATGGATGGGACACGATCATTTTCGAAGAGAAATTTTATAACCTTTCACTCTCTCGCCAACCAAACAACAACCGGTACAAACTTCAATAAAAGAATGGATGTATTATTTACCTATTAATAATTTCTTTTTGGATATTGTAATGATGATGACTATTTCTGGGTAACCATAATATTCCTACTATAAAATATAATTTTAAGCGCGTTCCTGTGATTACAGCAAGAGCAGCAGCAGCTCCGATCGTGATGGTGGTGTGGTGGCTGTTGTGTGATTCGTTATTTGGTGACTCGATGATGATGATGATGATGATGAAGGTTTATCATTTTATTTGTTTCTTTTTTTACTATTTCCACACAACGCCGTTTAGAGTTATCCACTGTTGCTTCCCACAACTTTTCCCTTCCACAATGTAATAAAATATGTAAGGAAGGTCTTCAAGGAATACCTCTCTGGATCACCCGCGCGATATTTTTCTTCTGCATGACTATGACGGTTTACTACTCTGTAGCTTGGCTTGCTCTCTCCAGCTTACTCCAAACGGACTCCTCCATTCCCTTCCAGATTACAAATATAAAATAGGAGGGAGAAAGTGGAGATTTCGCCATTCTCACACTCACTGAGCTAGCAAGCAGACAGAGCAACAGAAATACTTTTTGTTAGAAAAGTGAAAGTAAGTAAGAGTAGCTGTATTAGAAAATTTTTGGAAGAAGAAAGAAAAAGTGAGCAACTTTGGTTTTGTTTTCCGTCGTAGTACACACTTAGGGAAAAAGAGATAAAAGGGAGTCAATAATACTAAAAAGCAGTAAAAAAGAATAGAAAAAAAACGATAGAAACTAACCCCCTCGTCGTACTTGTCCTTTTTTCTCTTACTTCCTCTCACTTCATCATAATAATATCTTTATTAAAATACATGTACCGAGTTACATTGAATTGTTGCTTTGTTTAGCTTTTTCTGAGGGAAAAAATTTTATACAAGGAAAAACTTTTTCGACAGGAAGTCATTCTCTATTGTATTAAGTTTTTAGGACATAGTTTTTTATAGAAGAAAGAAAAAAACCTTTTCTGGCTCTTCTTCTTCTCTTAGTCTTTTACTCACTTGTTTCGTGTGTATAAAAAAGTAGGAAAAAGTTTAGCTCTGTCTGCTAAATTTTTCTTAATTTGTTTCAATAGCAGTCCAATAAAATCTGTGCAGGTTTTATTGAGAAATAAAAAAATATTTAAGAACAAAATTCTTCTTCTTCTTAACTTTTCTTCTGCTGCTGCCCAGTGAACAATTTTTGAAGTATTTCGTTGCCAGACATAAGAATAAAGAATCTATCTATAAAAGAAAGAACGATCAAGAAGTCTACTTTCGTACGCTGCTGAACACTTTCTTCTTCTCGTCGTCTCCCACACTTTCTTCTTTTGTGAAATACTACCACAACACAATTTCAAACCTTTTGTGAACTTGTAGCACCTGTTGGCTTCTTAAAGGAGGTAAGAAAGAAAAAAAACTTTCAATTTTGTAGCAGTTTCTTGAAAGTAATGTTAAAGTTGCTTTTTAAACATATTTTAAGGCTTCACTTTAAATGCTTTGTAGTTTGTCGATATTTTTTAATATAGTTTAAATGCGTTTTGCCATAATTTGCATATTATGCGTAAGAAGAAATCAATTAATGAGTTATTTTTAATCATACATACCTAAAACATGGTATTATAACCAAAGCATGCTGCTTACACAAAAATATAGACAAATGAATATCGCAATTCCTCATTTATCAGTACTTCATCATTAACAGAGCGTAGTAAGGATTCATTCCCGTGCGTGCTGAGAAGAGAAGTCTTGATCAACCCATTTCTTATAATTTCAATTAAAATTTTAATAAAAAGTACAATTAATTTTTCCGAGAATTTGATGCATGACCTGGAAAAGTTACAGGATTTTTGTTTTTTGGAATTATTGGAAACATTTTTTCTGGTAACTATTTATTGGCAACAATTCGCACGTATATTAGAAATGAAACGTGCGTCTGGAGAATAAGCCAATTAGCTTACTTCACATGACCCAGAAAACTTTAATTTCTTTCAAAAAAAAATTACAATGTTGGTAATTAGTTGCCATAATATTATGTAGGCATTTTTACAATTGTTTTTACCAAGTCGGTTCATCTAACAAAAATTGAGAGAACTATAAAGGATTTCTAAACCATTGCGCGTTTTATATACTACTTACTTACTTTCTATACAATCGGCAATTAATTTTGCAGTTTAAAGATCGTTTATGGATCAATTGACTGGCTTAGCTCCGAGGTCAATTACAAAAGCCTTTTATTATTATCCAAAGCGAGAAAGCATCCCTCTGGCACTAATCCTTTAATCCGGATTAATCCAGCAGTAGGAGCACCATCAAAGCTCTCAATCGTAGTACTTATATTCCACCACCAAGCAACAACGACAACAGTTTAAAAATGTTATGGAATTGCCTAAGGTGGCGGTGGAGGTGGAGGTGATAACAAAGGATTAAAGGAAAGAAAGAGCATGAAATTTAAGCAACTTATTCAACAGAGTTTTAGAGAATTTTATTTAATCGAGCTAAAGTACATATATTTCAGTGGATCGTCGTCATCGTTGTGTTGCGAAACGTGCTACCACCACCTTTTATCACAGAATCACACACAACGACCACTCCACTTAATCCTTGGCAATCATTTTCTTCTTCTTCTTCTTCTTCTTCTCATTCTTCTTCTTCCTCAAACCTCTTCCTCATAATAATCAGCTCACCTCCTTTCTCACTCTGATGATGTATTAACGAAGTAAAAAGAGCAATCTGCTGATGCTACCGCTGCTGCTGCTCCACGAAGTAAAATCACTGCTGCTGCTGCTGTTCCTGTTCTTTATTTACGCTCTTCTTTCTAACTGCAAAGCAACCATTTTTTCCTCCCTTTTGCTTTCCCCTTTCATCTTTCTACATATCTTACCTTTTTCCCTCTTGACTCATTGATCTTTCCAGCAAGTGAAAAGGAGGACTGCCGCTGAAGCAATTAGCTCATCTCATTTCACTACCTCTTTTCCCATTTCTCCCCAAAACGGATAAAAAACTGCCTTCATGGAAGCTTAGCTTTAACCACATCATTTATGCTCACTCCGTGAAGTGGAGTGGATCGTGCAGATTTACAAATATAAATACGTTAGAAGTAGAAAAATTCTTCTTATTATTGCCAAAATCGCTAGATCTGAAATACGAAGCCATTTTGTGGGGTGGAAGAAAAGTTCGTTGGCACATGCATCGCTACACACACATAATAATTTGCAGAGAGAGAAAGACAACAACATTTTCCCAGTTTTTTTTACTTCTTCATCTCTTCCGCGATGACAATGAAGGAGAATTGAATGACTTGTTGACGACAACAACAGTATTGACGATGATGTTGGTGGTGGTGGTATGGTGGCGCTTGTCTCCTTTGATAATATCTTACACAACGAAGCCTCCCTTATTTTTTCTTTCATCTTCATTTTCTCATTGTAATCCAGTAGTAGTAGTAGTTCCACTTAATTGAATTCATAAAAAACGATCTAATCGTTTGTGTGTGGTTGTGATGATGCTGGTATTCTGTATCGCTATCATAACCGTACGGTGAGAGAGAGAGAGAGAGAAAAAGGAGGAAACATCGTTCTTAACTCGAATCACAGTCTTTCTCTTAAATTAAAGAATAAAAGAATTTCCCAATTCTTGGCAGCTTTTCTTCCATTCTGTGTAATAATAAATTTGTGAGCAGAAGTTAGACTGTGTGGAGAAAGTAGAACGAGCACGAAGTACAAGTAGAGTGCGGATTTGATTGAATTTAAATTACCTAATCATCCTCATAGTCTTTCATAAGTAGAGGGACTTGCTACATTTTAGAACCGAATATAAAATTAAAACTTTTACCTACTAAACATGACTTTCTTTAGAAAGCTCTTCTTCTGTTGCTTTTGCATAAATCACAATAATTTTGCAGTAGTAAAGCAACAGACACAAGCCAAGTCACAGAAAATTGTCAAACAATATTCTTCGCAGCGTAAAGTTACTTTTGCGAAATTACCAAAAAGTTTGGCTCTGCTGCTGTTGTTGTATAATATACATAATTGCAAAAAGAGGATCTAGAAATGAAGACTATGAAGAAGAAAAAAGGTAACATCATCTTTGACTTGCGTGATGCATTTAGTTAAATACTTAAGCCTTTTGTACATAATGAGACGTGTGTTTATTATGCACTGTTGCTGTTGCTGCAGCATCAGCAGCATTATTATTATTCCACCTACCTAATTCATCTCTGTCCTGTCTGCTTGGCGTCGTTTTCCTTCCTCCGCAGTTACAAGTTACAACAGTAACATTTACAATTACAGTTTATGTGTGGGCTTTTGCGTCTTCCCTTAATGAATTTCTTACACGATACAAAGAAATCTTTGATAATCAGCGGAGGGGAGAACAACACGCTTGGCTAGTTAAGAACAAATCAAGGGAATTGAAAATTATCCTTCATGCCATCATGCAGCATTGCATCATTATATTATTTATGTACTGTAGTTGTAGTATCTTCTTTTTAAGATTTCAATTCACTTACCTACTCTAACTTTATCAACTTAACTTCCATTCAAAGAAAGCAGAGAAGGACATACCACCTTATTATTCATGGAAGGCAGTAATTGTGAATTTTACGACGGTCTAATTTTATTCCCGGGGAGAAGTAAACGCGTGATGAATCTCAGTAAAATAAAGGTCTTCTTTCCTTTTTATCATCCCACTTTCTTTCTTTCATTCATTCTTTCTTTTCCTCCTCCTTCTTATCTTTTTCTGTCCGCTCCTTCTCCGAAACAAATTCATTTTCCGGAATGAAAAAAGAAAGAGAAGAAAGAAAAGTGGTTAATTCAACAAGAGTTGTGATAAGTACTCTGATAAATAACACCGCAGCAAGTAAAGACAGAAATACAGAGAGTAGGGAAAAAGTAAGAAAAGACGAAACATCAACTTTTGCTGCAAACATCACATCAAACCAAGCCAAACTACTACACCGAGTCAATTTTCTCCTCATAATAATAATAATAATCATAGTACGAATGAAGATGACGGTAGAGGTAATATTTGTGGAGGATTCTCTTATCCGAGCGTTGCAGCTGTCACAAAAATATTCTTTTGGATTGATGCTGGTGGCGATAAGGGGAAATTGCGACAGCTGTATCTTTTTTTTATTTTGCTAAGCTTAAGTACACTCACAAGAGAGAAAAAGAAGAACGTTTTTATTATTTTGGCAGTATGTAGTAAGTAAGTACGGTGCACTCACTCAATCTCTCTCTCATTTTCATCATCGTCCTGGTATAGATAGATTCTTTTTTTACTTTAAAAAAGAATATACGACCAAATTATCAGACACCTGATATTCATGATGACATGACAATGTCTTTCCAATGATGCTGCTCTTGCTGCTGTAAAGAAATGAACAAGATAATTCTTTTTTCTACGGGAGATGGAAGAAATCGAGATTTTTTTCTTTTTCACGGGTAGTTGGAAAATGAGATATTGAGAGAAATGCGTAATGCAATTTTTTTCCTTTCTTTATCCATATTCTGCTGCTGCTGTTGTTGTTCCCTACTCGATAATATTTTATTCATCGTTCTTTATCTTCATGTTCTTCTCCTACTACATTTCACTCTACTACATCGTTTTTTAGAAAGGTAGGTAAAGAATGAAGAGCGATAACATGAATGTAGTTATGCAGCATACTTTACTATATGTATGGATTGAACAATCAGAAATCAAACCTTGACAATAAATCTAATTTAAGTTTCAGCTGCACGAATTGTCAATGACACTTTATATAGTTTCGCAAGTCACCCCGATAATAAAACTGCATTGAATAATGATGGAGGATAAATCATTTGCATCATTTTACAGCAATAATAAAGCATGGAAAGGTACTCTGCAGTAAAGTCATTTGCAAAAAATATAAAATACTTTTGAGTCATTCAACCCTTCAATATGTATTTTTTCTGATATTTTTATTCTATAATTTACGGACGTTTTCTTTGTTTTATTATATAATTTCTGCCATCATGTGTGCAATAATAGCAATAAAATATTTTTTTATTTTTTGCTATTAAATCTGCTTTAATTTCCATGCTGAAAGATTTATTTTTATTTTTTATCTTCATTATCCGTATTTGTTGCAAATCTTATATGAAAAAGGCTGTGGCTGGGGGAAAATTAGGATTAGGCATAATAAACAAAAATTGCGAAGCGCAGGGTGTGAACAACAAAAAAGAGATTTTGCACACATTTACTCTCTCTACTATCTCTTTCTTTTTATGTAAATGGCAATCCAATATTTTCCACCCGCACAATTGTTTCTGCCATTATTCGCCATATATACATACAAACAACAGCAACCCCTTTGTAAGTAAAAGGAAGATAGAAAAAAGTTGGAATTGTTTCGCTTATGTTTTATTTTTGGAGAAGAACAAGAAAGTATCACGTAGTAGTAAACTGTTGTATTTTTTGTGTAGGTGTAGGAGTTAGAAAAAATTCAAACTGTGAGTGAGTTAGTGTGTGTGTGTGTGTGGGAAATAAATAGAAAAATCAACTTGTCTTCAACTGTTCATAATAATAATAAGAGGCAGTTGTTGCATAAAAAAGGATTGTTGTAGAAGAGAAGAAAGAGAGTAAAAGCAGAAGAATGATGCATGTTCTGTGTTGAATGGAAAGGGGTACAAATACACGAGCCGAAAAAAGAAAGAAGAAAGAAAGAAAGTAAAAAGGAGAAACAAGTAGTGGTGCTGGTGGTGGTTGTTGTGATGTGATGGTAGTAGTAAAAAATATGTCGATGACTTGACTTACTTTTTTTTACTCCCTCGTTTTTTTCTTTTTCTTCCTTCTTCGCAATATACATTACGAAGGTTTTTTTTTCGCACAGTTTACTTGTGACCAATCTTCTCCTTTGTCACACAATAGTAGTAGTAGTAGTAGTAGTAGTAGTAGCCATTGAGCCATAAAAGATTCTACTTCCTTCTTTCTTCTATCCGACATACCCTTGCAAACTTATACAAGATGATGAAGAAAGAAAAAAAGTTCTGGATCTGAAAAAAATTCTCATCTGGATATTATTATTATACATCCATTGTGTACAACTACTACTACTACTACAAATGTGCATTGACTCGTGTAAGAGAGAGAGAGAGAGAGAAAGAGAGAAATGAGAAAGAAAGTGCTTTTCTCTGATTTTGATACAATATTTAAGAGAAAACTTCTTCATATGACACGACATGTTTTTTTTCTTTGTCGTGATACATTATATGTAAAGATATGGATAGTGATACATGTTTGAAGTTTGAAGAGAAGAGATTTTTACCATCCATCCGCCCCTTATTATTGTTTAATCGTTCACATAAAAAAAGAAATACTTTCTCTCTCCTCTCTCTCTCTCTCTCTCTTATGAGCACTTTATCGGGTGGCTCTTGTATCAAACAAGAGAACACCCTTCTGGGTATTATCCTTTTAAGTAAAAGTATTTTTTGTAGATATGGATACATATCTTCCGTCCGACAAATGTGGATTATGCATTGTTGTTTGCAAATGCAATATTATGAAGTTGTTGATGTTGATGATGATGATGATATGCATGAATCGTGTAAGGACTGAACAGTGTACAGAGGCAGACAAGAAGCAAACTACTTTTCTTAAACTTAAAACTTAAACAAGAAAGAATTTCACGGAAGAGCTGCTGAGAAAATACAGAAAGCAGAATACAACAGAATAGATGATGATGCTGATGATGATTTCTCACTTTCACACAAGGTCGTAAAATATATCCTATGGATTGGAGCGAATGTACTTGTATGTGGCCTACGGCTTTCCCTTTTCCTCTAAAAGAAAAAACAAGTAAAAATATTGTACAAAAAATATGAACTTTTGCTGCTGCTCTTAATATTGTATCTTTTACCTCATTTTTCTCGCTTGCACTTTTCTTTTTTCCGATCCTGTTTTTTCGGCTGTTGATTTGTACTCGTAAGTATGAAAAAATGAAAAGCAGTGAGGAAGGGAAGGGCTAGAAGAAAACGGCAGAAATGACGATGATGGCGACGGCAACTGATGTGAGAAGGTCTGTGCATACTTATTATTATTATCTTTTGTCTAAGTTTTCCTTTTCCTTTGTTTGAGTTGTTTTTGGCTTTGGCTGAAGAAGATTATCAACTAGACCATATTATATTGTCGTAAAAAATGTACGCCTGTCAAATATTCCTCTCTTAGCTACGCCAATAAGCCACCAAAACATTTTACTGTATCAATACATCGAGCGACAAAGCGTCATCGTTGAGAACATTTCAGAGAAAAAAAAACGGAAAAGAAAAACAAACAAAAACAACGTTAAATGAAATTTGGAATAGGGGGAACGATAGTGACACAGAGAGAAAGAGAGAAAAATCTTCACTTGAGCTTTTGTGGACTCTAGGTTTTCTGCTAAATAATAATATACGTCTTTGACATTAGAAACAGTAAAAGTAACAGCATTAATAGCGAACAACTAAATACAAACGCAGTTAAATATGAGCAGCTGCACTGCAATACATTTTCATAATAATCATGGAAGGAGGAAATTACAAAAAGACCAAAAACGAACGAGCGAAAAAAAATAAACAATTTTTTCTCTGATTCCTAGTGACGTTTTCTCTATTTTTGTAGATAAATCCCATTTTTTAACGACAGAATGTAAATACTAGAAAGCAAGTAGTTACCGATTAGCGACATATTACTTGTATAATGAAATTATAGTTACGTAGGAGGAGAAAGAAGAAACAGACGAAAGGGGTAATTTTACTGTCAATTACATTATTATTATAAGCATGATGATTATTGATAGATATTTACAGCAGTCGGCGATGTCTACTTGCTCACATCAGTTTAGTTTTCTTTAAAGGTTACGTTATAACGTACCACTGTCCTTGCGCTGTCTAATTTTAATTTGAAATCTTGTTATAGTATTTGAAAACGGTTTTGAATGCTAAACATCTTCTAATTGACACAGTTTAGTAGTGCCGCTCTGAATAACAGTTTTTAGACTACGAAGATAGTTCATCTAGACAAATTTAAATTGCCTGATACTATCCTCATACTATTATTGGATTAAAAACTTATTTTATGCAAGATGATGTTGATGATGGTGATTATGATGATACAGCAAATTCTTTTCTTTTTGAACAATTGTCAAGGCCATTTCGTTGGCGATGAACTATTTTTGGCATTTCTTTTGTCACAGTAGAAATTCTGACAAATCCTATTCAGACAAATGAAAAAGTACCCAAGCCTATTTTAAAAAGCATTTGATTACCATCTTTAAAAAAAACCTTAGATAGACAAAATATTAAAAGGATTTTGTGCATCGTTATAATATTCATATCCATCATCAGCAACTTTTCTTCACTACTATAATATGCTTACAATGGAATGCAGCGCAATGAAGTTTTGTAGAATTTTTATCTTAAAGTTAGATTTTCTCAGCCTTTATTTTACTCCCCCACACAAGCATCATGAAACCCTTCAAAACGTGGAGGAAGACAATAAATACAAAGTAAAGTTGCAGTTGGCTTGTTCTTGAAGGCGATCGAAAACTCAGAACGCTTTTTCTTGTTTTTCTTCGTCTTCCTTCAACTTTGCAAATACATGACCCGTGAAAGATCCAGAATCATCCTGATGTGTATATAATGATGACCATTCCGTACAAAAATACTTCCTTCTGTTTTTATTTCGGCTTTTCCATTCCTTTCCATTCTTTTTATTCTTAACCGAGATTTTTTCTTTGCCTTGCTTTGAGAACACCCATAAAAAGCAATATAGCCGCTTAATCTATTCTATTCTATATTTTAAAAAAGGGAGTTTTGGAAGAATTTTATATGGATTGTTTTTACTCCCCCTCTATTTCGTTTCTCATGACACGACACTATGTGCACCACTCACTCCTCCTCCGCTTTCAGATTTCAACAAGAGAATTTCTAATTTTGTTTTAACTCCCAAAGAGCCAAGTGAAATCGTCATCGCAATGGGTTTCATTTCATTCACTAAAAAGAAAAAAATAAACACAATATTCTTTCTTGCAGTATGCATATATATGCAATGCTTTTCTGATTCAAATTACTGCCTTAATTTTTTTCCCAATCGGACAGTAATAGTAGAAAAATCGGAAATGTAGCTCGCTTAAGTCACGCTCTAAGAACGAATGAAAAAGAATGGATAGCGAAGGAGAAAGCAACGTTTACACACCAAAAATACCACTAACTTTCATACATTGCAAACCAGGAAAGGGAGCGTGGTGCGTAGAAAGGCTCCCGAGAGTGGACACTTTCTGGTCTGTTTGCCTTCCGTCTTAATTTTCTGGTAATAATAACTCCAGGCTTTTCTACATCTCAAAAAATATATATTTAGAGCAAGAACAAAAAAATCATGTAGGTACTCGTACTAACTTTGTTATTTTTATAAAAAAGAAAGGAGAAATGGAGCTTTTAATGTAGTTTGGCTCTCTGCCGCTCCAGCTATGCAGTACTAATTATCATCAGCCATCCCAGCCTGCATATATGTTAATATGGAGATATCACTATAAATAAAAATTGTAGTTGGTTGTATTTATAAAAGCGATTTTGTTTACTTCATCTTTATCATCATCAAGAACTACCCTTTGCTTCAGTCTTTTGACGCTGAAGATATTTATTGCGCCCACGCCATTTTTTCTTGGATTTAAAAAGCAAAAAAAAACAGGGATGCCTTGCCTATCCTCTCTTGTTCTGGTTGATGAAATAGTTGTTAAGCTGATGATGATGATCATGTAATTGGGACACGACAACAGATAAAAAGGTTGAAGTCCTACAACTTGTTTGAGATCATAGAAAAAGAAACAACTTCTCTCTTTTAATCCTTTTCTCGTTATTATGCGTCATTTTTTTATTAAGTTCGTGATTGAAATACATCAAGTCTTTTTTTATTTTCATGTATACTTTCTAAGTTGCGAAATAGCACTTATCCCTACGATGTCTTGTTAAACCTTAACTTAACCCTATTCAACGACAAGTAAATTAAATAAGGAAGGCTTTAATGGGAAACTTCTTTAAGGATGTTTTGGGCTCACACTCACACCACACGCAAATTAAGAAAAAGTAAAAATCTTTGCAAAATCGCTCCATAATGAATAAGAAAGCCTGAACCAACCCTCCTACGCATATTCAACCTACCAAGTTCCACCAAAAATATTCAAGCACGTCATAAATTTTTTTTTGCACAAATATTTAGCTAAAGCGCTGTCGTCGTCGCCCTCGTCGTTGTTTTATTTTTAATCTGAAGCATATTATTGCAAAAGAAGTGGATTCGGGAAATTCTGTAAAAGTAAGTAGTAGTCAGAAATAGTTTTCAACAGCTTCTTTAAACGTTGTTGTGTTGTGGAATCCATTAAATTAGGTTAGGCGGTTGGTTTCCGACAAGAAGAAGAGGAGAAAAAACTGAAATTCTTTCTCTATGTAAATCGCTTTTCCTTGTATAATTATGCACTTGAGGACTCTGCCTCAAGTGATGTATTGTTTTCATGTAGAAGAAGAAGAAGAAAGTTACTTCCTCTCATCTCCTCTTCTCTTTTCCATACTTTACTTCATTGCATAAAGAACTTTTTAGGAATCACCTCGAAAAGTTTATTTGTCAACAAAATGGAATTTCCTCCATCTTCTTCGTTTACTTCTTCAACTTCTTTCTAGGGTATGCTACATTTCACTTCACCACCACTTCATTCTATTGATATTTACGGGGAAGGAAACAAAACAAAGTGAAAGCTGAAGAACAATAATAATTGCTAGTTACTACGGTTTCTTTTTCTTTATGGTACTAAACTCTTTCAAGTTTGGCAATAGAATTCCACTTCATTTCTGATCTTTTCTCTTTTTCTCTCTCTCTCTTCTTGCCCACAACAATCTTTTGCAAAGACAGAGAGTAACAGAAAATAGACACTGCTATTGTCGGCAATTCTTTCTTTCTATACTACGAAAAAGTTGAAATGCCGACAAGATTTTTTTTGTTTTTTTTTATTTGTAGGATACTTTTTCAGAATGGGGGAGCTCGGGAAACTCTAATGCTTTGCAAAACTTATATGCATGCATAAAAATATATGTAGTAATGTAGTGCAGATAAATGCTGTTGAAATGATGGGTACCAATTTGAATTTAAAATGCTCATTAAGTAAGCCTTCCGGATTTCCCTATTCACTTTCATTCTTCCCTACTCGCCTTAGCAAACTCATTATTGGTATTTACTGAAACGATTCATTCCATGGTAGGTTTTGAAGCTTGAAAAAAACGGCAATAATGAACAAGCTGCTTTTTATGCGATGCGATGTATTGAGCCCTAGTCTCAATTTTCCCCAAGAACATTTATTTCAGCTGTGTTCGTCCTTCCCACTTGCTGGTTGTATGATATTGATAAAGAGATTATAAATCTGCAAAAATGTGTTGTATTACGCAATACAAATTGTATAATATAATATAAATTTAGTTTAATCCTTTCAAACATCATGTGCAACATAACATCAAAAAATAATTGCACAACTTAGGAATTTTGTTTTGACACGTACGCATTATGTATTGCATATTTTAACACGGTTTTGTTATCTAATTCCCACAAACTTTTGGGCAAACAAAATGCAAAACCAGCTATATAGAACATGTACAAGAACAAATAACATTAATTTGTCCAGTTTCATTATTCTAAATGCACGCACACGCAAAACTGCTGCAAATTAGTAGTTTTTTTCAAAAGTAAACCACCAAAAGCTAAAAACGGCGACAACGTCAACGGCGACGCACGGTAATACGTGTAATAAAAAACGAATACATATTGACACAGTCAAGAAGAGCTCCCTCTCACCAAATAAAAACTATTATAATATCCTTTTTGGGAGACTTCTCTCCCCCTTGCCACCACTCTCAGCTCTCAACTTAAAGAACCAACTTCCAATAATGCACTACCATTAACACCGCAGCTTTTATAAGTCAAGAACGATTTTCTTTCTTCTCTTTTTTTCGCAATGTTTGCATAATGTTTCTTTGGACCAAAATGTATATCATTTCACTTCAGAAGCATTTTCTTTCCCTTCTCGTTTCAAAGAAATTCCAGCGAGAGAGAGACGGAGAAGAGAGAGCAAGTGTGAGAAGAGATCCTGCCAGGAAAAGATCAAACCAGTTCAATTCTTTAAAGACTTTATATCTTCTCGGTAATGGTTCATGGTGTGCAAAAAGTGATCATAATGCAATAGAGGCTTGATGATGAGCCTCTTTCTCTACGTGTGAGACGAGAACTAATTTATTGCGCTCCTGGTCCCCTTCTATATATATTACAAATATTCTTGTTTTCTTCTTTTTCTTTTCCATTTTACTCTCTTTGCGTGACGTCGTCTCAACTCATACGAACGAGCTACTTACGAACTTACTAAGCGTAAAAAAAGGAAATTGAAATCCAATGAAATAATTTGATCGTTTATTTTCAAACTCCTTCGTCTTTCCATTCCTTTGACACGATTATAGTTTCCAAAAAATCCTTTTATGATAATGCCCACTATCCATACCCAGACAGAGTGGATACTACAGAGAAAATACAAATGTAGTGATGAGTGGTGTTGGTTGGTGCTTAGAGTTTTCATCAGCCGTTTTTACTCATTTTACTAAAGGTAAAAAAGGTGCATCAACATAAGTACTCTCTCTCTCTATCTCTCTCTCTCTCCAAAGTTTTGTTTTAAATGTAAAAGTAAAAATGTAAAAGCAAAAAAAGTAAAAATTTGGTTTATTTTTTTGTATTGAAAACCATAATATTCAAAATGATGATGATGATGATGATGATGACGTTCGTTCACCACTAGCACCACCACGAGAAAAACTTTCTCCTACTTTAACTTTGAATGAATACGTAATGCAATTTTCCTCTTTTTATTCATGCCAGCAGGCTCTTTTGTTTTCCTCAAGTGGCTAAAATAAAATAAAATAAAAGAGTTCATTGATTTGGTAAAATAAAGGCTTACTTAAATGACTCGCGTCTTGCCAAATTGTTTTCACGAAATTCAGGTGGTAAATGTTAAAAGGTATTTTTGTATGGGAAATGTGTTTTTAGGTAAAGTTATTTCTAGCAGACTTCATTTCATCAAATGATATTTTAATTATGCAATAAATAATCATCATACGTAAAAGTTTGCGGCTTAATCCTATTCCTTTATAATCAGAAAGGAAATTTTACCCACTTGGTTTCCTAATTGTGTTTGGTGAGATGCTGACGATGATACGAAATCTTTTCTAAAGAGAGAATATAAATGGAGATCCGATGGGACAAAGTATTGTAAAAAGTAGAAGAAAAGAGAAAGAGTAAAAGGATCACGCAAGTATTCGACTCTCTTTCTTCTTGTGCATGTTTGACATGTGAGAAAGGATCAGTTGTGGTCAGAAGCGTTGTTTAGAAAATTGGAATTTAGTTATTGCCCAACATTATACACGAATACCAATACAAACACAAAAAAGAAGCTCTTTGTATTCATGTTTGTGGGCTGGGCCATTGCCATTACACGGGTTAAGTTTAAGTTGTGATGGTGGTGGTGGTGCTTGTGAAAAGATTTGTTTCCTGTGCACGAGCAAATCCATCTTCTACAAACATTTCGTAATCGTAATCGGTGGTGGTAAAATTCCACTATTCTTTAAGGCTTAAAATAAGATTTTCTTTTCAAAAGACGTACTCTCTAAAAATGTCTCTTCGAGAATCAAATCAAAATGATCTTATAATAATAATCATCATAATCATCATCATCATTTAACATAAGTGGGCTGGAAAGGTTAAATTAATCCACCGTACGTAATAAATCTTAGCCCTGTTTACGGAGGTTTATTGGAGCAGGCAAACAAGAGTCATTTATACGTATTACAAATATTTATAAGTATGTATATTTTTATATGTACATTTCGCGTGGCTTTTGATTAAGATTGTCTATTCATTCCTCCGTTTCCCTGCCATTATATTATGACGGTTGTCATTGAAAGTGCATGCAACAGAAATCAAAGAGATTCTCTCGTCAAAAACATTGGACTTAAATTTAAAAGAAGTAGTAGAAGTTGTAAGAGCTATTAATATACGTTAGAGGAAATATTTTTTAAAATGTCGAAGTTCTCTTTGCCTCCTTCATTTCACCATTCGGATTTATGCAGTGCAGTTCCCTTCTTTGCCAACCATTGAACCTTCTTCCACTTTAATATTTTTGATTCCTGGAAGTAAACAAACGACTTTAAAATACTTTCCGTTTGATGTAATATATTAGTATGTTTGTATTTCTATTTGTGCATGTATTTAGTAGAGCGCATAAGTAAGTTGTGTGGTGGGTGAAGTGATGTGATTCGATCACGATGAATGACGATGATGATTATCATCAACATATCATCATCGTATTTCAACCAACCTTTGCAAAAAAAAACCTTGTTACGGGATGACTGTAGTATACCTTATATCTTATGATGATGATGATCATGATGATAAACTTCAAACGTATGGGAATGGGAAGTTCAAAAGAAAGGAAAGGAAAACGTTTGTATTCATGAAAAGGAGTCGTCGTCGTCACATCAAATTCGTTTCCGCTTTCAGGCCTTTCCAGACAAAATATATTAAAATGGTAGGGAAGAAGAGGTATGCAGGCATGGAAAGCCAGTTTATAAAAGTAGGTAAGAGAAAAAAAGTATAAAAAAGGAGAACTCCCACTCAAAAACACAGATGCACAATATTTATTTTTCTACTTTGAATTTCTTATCAGTTCTGCGGAAGAACTTTCTTCGTCGTAAGTAGTTTCTTTCTTTATACTTCTGTTACTGTGCTATGTTATGATGTTGCCATTCCGTTTGTCTGCATGATGCCGGGATGCATATAAAATAATAAATGAGTTATTTATTACATATTCCTTTTCTTCTATTCTTACGTTAGATAAAGTTTTCCCTTGATTTTATTCACAAATTCCAAGAATTCAGTTAGTCAATATTATAATGAAAGGTTTTGTGCTCCTTATGGATGTTCTTTCTATTAAACTTTCATGATTTAATCATTAAGACTCACTCGCACTCAATCTTCGATAAAATTACATCTTCTTTGCGTAGTTAATAAAATATTGTATTAAAATTATTATTTTTGCTATTCCCAAATTATATTTTGTACAGATTACTGAGAATTTTCATTAAAAACCAACCAAATTAAATTAAATGCAAATTGAGGAAATGAGAAAATTAAAGCTTATTATTCATCCGTGATGAAAATTTCTACTTTAAATTGCCTTAATTGAATCAAGGAAATAATTATATAAATCCAAATGTCACTCTAAAAAGTTAAAAGTGACGTCTAAATCAAAATCTAATGTAAGAAAAGTAAGTTAATAACGAGCTTTTATCATTCGTTAAAAAACTTAAACTGATCTACATTTCAAAAATGGCAAAAATCAGGAAAAATTGTGTGGCATTTTCCGCGATTGACATATTTATACGTTGATGCCAAAAGATAGATTTGACAAGGCATCCTGACATCCAGTAAATATCCTTCCTTCAAGTACTTCAAATCCATCACAGTCACCATGCATCACGACAACCAACGCCAACCAATTCCACCAAAAAACATAGAAGACGAGAGAAGGTATGTTTTTTTTCAGCGAGAATGACACCTTTCTCCTACATCCTCCTGATAAATAAGATTTAAATGATAAATACGTGGTGGTGGTGTTTGAAGTAAAGGAAAATTGGTTGTATCGTTGGTTGATAATTTCCTTTTCCCTTTTTATTAGCAAATCTTTCTATCTCTCCCTCCTTATGTTTTCTTTCCACCAACACTTCACCAGTCAAAATAAAATATAATGTTGATGTGTTTTACAGTAGAGAAGGAGGAGGAGGAAGTAAAGGAGAAAAAGATTTGTTAACAAGACTGAATATCGGTAGTGGTACTAAAAGTGGAAGTGAACATTGAATAAATATTTTATGGGGGAGCGGGCGTTAGTCGGATAAAGTCTCTGTATGACTGAATAGAACACATTAGCGGCAGCAGAATATAAGTATGTACATGATAAATTGACAACACATTAGGCTTGCTAGTCAGACAGATAACATAATTATATCTGCTTCCTCTTTCTCTCTGTGAAAGTGAAAGTGAAATTTAAATTTTTGCACGTTACTACCGTCAACGTTAAACACTTGCTTTTCCTCTCTGCTGCTGCCGCTGCTTGTCAGTCACTCCTTCTCTTATCGTGTGAGCAGGTAGAGCAAATTATTCCATAAAGTTAAAGTAGACATTCTGCAACATTCAACAATTCAACGTTTCATCAGCAGCTCATCATCCCATTTACACGTCAGACAAACCTTCCGAATCTTTTAGGAGGAAGATAGGAAGAAGGCTTTGGGGAACTTGAGACTTTCCGTTCCCTCACTTTCTCTCCCTCTCTTTCTCTTATTTTGTTTAAAGTGGCTAATGCGAGACCACTCTGATTTGCTTTCATCAAGTTCCTACTAATTTGAGCGCAACAGGCTCCGTGGCGTGCCGTGCGTAGCAATTTTCCCTCCGTCTCCAAGTCTCTCTCTCACAAAAGCAGAAAAGCAGCAACAACAGGTTCATTACTTAATCAGAGCAACAACCATCTCTCTACTAGTCTCTTTTTAATACTCTAATTGAATTTGGGAAAATTGCTGCTATATAGTTGTACTTATTATGCTTTCTGTACATGTGTACTTATTTAATTTAAGCTGCCTGTTTGGCTTTTTACTCATGGGATAACCTGGGAAAGTAACAGTTTTTCTTACAGCTTAATTTCCTACTTATAAATATTTCCCTCTCACAGTACAGCACAGTACAACTCACACACAACGCAACAACATCCCTAATCCCCATTTATTTATTTTATTACCTTTCACTTCTTAGAAGTTTGTTGACTTTTTAAGCTTATTACTATACCTTTTTACTGTATTTTTTCCTTTTTCTGGTGCTGCTTGACTACTTCAATGGCTTAAAGAATTAAAGGCCCACATGGTGAATATTCTTTCCGTTTTTTTTGCTGGAAAGAGACACTTTTTAATGCAACCTTAGAAAAATATCTCTTTCTAGAAAGAAGTTTGCAAAAAGTAAGTCTACTCTTGGTTTATGGTTAATAACCAAAGTTAATCACTTTCCTACTTACTTTGTCATTGGCAATTTAGTATTTTGAGACCAACAAGAAAGGGAAAAGTCCTTGAATTTATTTTCCCGTGATTTAATTTTAAAAATCAAATACATAATAAAAAGGATAGGATGACCAAAAGCTTTTTTTTAGCAAGGTTGATCATCACAAAGAAATTCGTACATTCGAATAAAAAGAGTTTTTTTACTTTGGTAAAACAGAAAATAGCGAGCAAGTAAGCCAACACCATAGCAAACATTAATGCAAAAAATATCGAATTAAATGTCACTAAAAATGTTTCTCTAATTTGTTGTTGGAAGCATTCAAATATATGTCCCTCTTCATGCTCGTTTAGGGGCATAACTAAAGCGCTACTGCTCCCTCGAAAATGAGTTGAAACTCTGCTCTTTAGACTGATAAAAGAGCAAAGAAATTACAACAAAAAAGTCTTTTTTTTTGTGTGTGCTCTGTACAAGCTCCTCAAAATCGTAGAAACTGTCTGGTTCTTTTGTGTGGAATGAAAATCATTACCATGAACAACAGAAAGTGTTGAGTTGAATGCTAACGGCAACATTTTCACCTCCTCCTCCGCAACAAGTTAACTTTTTTTTCACTTTTTTGTTTCAACTTTTCACCTTTCCCTTGCCTTCCTCGCTCATTCTTGTTTGCTTCACTAATTTTGTAACGATGGGTAGTATAGAGCTTGGCTATAGACAAAAAAAGTCTTCTCGTGGTAATACAATGACTTTCTGTCTTTCGGGTTTTAGCTTTTGTCTAAGCCTTCAAACCATTTATGCTGCTCATTGTCTCCTAGAAAAAACGTTTTGTGGATGTAGATGGAATTGGGATGTTACAATGACATTCAAGATGAATGCGATGGGGCTGTGTATAGATTAACCGCTCAATTCATTCAATTCAACCACCCTTAATGTTTAAGTGTTTCTATTATATCTTATTCGAGTTTCCATTTGAGGATTTTGTTTTACTTTTATTCGCTGTTGATTGCTTGTCAAATCGAGGCAAATATTTAGTTGTAAAGGTAAAACCGAAATAGTGGAATAATCAGCTATTATGTTTTACTTTTAAAAGTTTAAGCTTCCCGGGGCATTTCATTTATTCGATATTAGTAATAAGTACCTAAGCACTTTTATCGAAGAAAGAATCCAATCGTAACTGCTACCGGGGCTGAGGTGGTGAGGAAAAAACTTTTTTTTTTCAGTTGAAGAAACTTTATTTCTCTGTATATCGTGTGTGTTTTTTTGCGTAATCAATTACATTTACTAATTCAGAGAAAATAATAGAAATGAGGAGTGATATGTAGCAACATAGTTCTAGAAATGCGTCACACATAATGGGACCAAAATTTGCGAGGATTCTTGTTCGTGTTCGTTTGTAGGAAAACTAACCAAGCTCTGTTGCAATATCAGTTTCAGTTTCACCCAAAAAGATTGATTAGGTTTTCGTTTTCGCAGCACAAAGACAAAGAGGAATCAACAAAACAACAACAGAGCGAAAGAAAATTAGTTGGAAAGTTAGTATGTATCTGTAAATGGATTAGGCAATCACTACTAATTCGCCACGTGTGCCTTCCTTTGCTTTATTTTCCTTTTAAGTAATTTCTTTGCTTACCAAAGCTAAAACATTTTATAATATGCCCTTTTAAATTTAAACCATCATAATAACATAACCATAATAATATTAAAATGTTTTTAACCTTAACCTCAAAATAATTTGTTAATTTGGTTTTTGGCTGCTTTTAACTCTAATTTTATCAATTGCTGGGGAAAAATACTTCTAGCACTTTTTATGTTTGATGATGACGATGATGTTAATCCTTTGTAATATAATCTCACTGTTGTTTGAATGAATGAATTCAATGTCCTTTCTTTTTCTGATTTTGTTGCAGGCGGAGTCACGTTTCTAAAATACATCCATTCTAAAAAACAAAACCCAAACTAAAAAAAATGATGTCCATTCAACGAATGCAGATGGTGCTAGGCTGTCAAGTACTGATCGTCCTCTGTGTAGGCTCTTTTGTCTGGTCAAGGCAGCTACCTGACGATTACGACATGAGGCGACTTTACTACGCGTACAAACGCTATCCAGGATACGATTTCGGTCTAGGAAAGCGCTCTTTGGAAGAAGCAGCATCTTACGAAGACACTGGCTATTATGCCCCATCATCGTATTCCTCTTCATCCTCATCATCGGCACCCTCGTATCCCCTTCTAGACAACAACCAAGGTGGTTTCATGGATAAACGAGCATCCCCTCAAGGAATGTATTCTTTCGGGTTGGGGAAGAGGAATCAAAGAGTTTATGCTTTCGGACTAGGAAAGAGATTGGAACATGCTTTTAGATCTATGGCACCCCCCTCATCAGCCTTGTTCCCATACAGGTAAAAACATATAACATAATATAAAATACAACATAAAATTCTTAAAATCCTTCACTTCATGAATAAGAGTTCTTACACAGAAGAAAGTAAATTGGCGACACAGACATATGTACGTTTAGGGTAAATAGGAATAAAATATTTCATTCCTTTCAAACCAGATTGCTGTGATTGTGATCAATAATTGGGCTGTCGTAAGGCTTACTTATATAGTAAATCTAAATGGCACTTACAATCACACCGACATTTAAGCAAGCTGACTTATAGTTAGTAGCAAAAAAGCAACATGTGTATGTACATATATTACTATTACTATTAGAAGAGAGAGAAGATGGAAATGGCGAGAGATTGATCTGATCCCTTTTTCCAAAAAGGAGGGGATGTGGTAGTGGTGGCGAAGGAAGAAAGAAAAGCCAAACATATGTTAGTTTTTACCTTTCATCATCATCATCGACATCGTTTCACAACAAAACCGCCATTATTATTACAATTTTCCTATTTCTCTCACTTCACTTTTATTCTTCAGAGGAATAATAATAACAACTACGACAGTAAGTCCAGAGAGCGAGCAGCTCCAGCAGAGGGAGAGAGAGAAAGGAGGCTTGCAAGATAATCTGGAAAATTTACATAAATATTTATGGATGGAGTGATGTGTAGTCAAGTTTTCTTCTTCTTCTTCTTCTTTTGCTGCTGCTCTTTTGGAGGTATAATATTTCCCTTTTGTATTACAAATAGTAAGCAGCATACTACAATCGAGAAAGCTCGCTTATGTTCTACCTCCTTCAGATCCAGACTCACTCTCATCCGTCCATCATTTACTCTCTCATTTTGTTTTATTGGTTCGGTTTTATTATGATCTGATCATCATCATTTCATGTGATGTGATATTGGCCTTGTACTTACTACGTACGTACACTACTAAAACACAAAGCCGTTTACAAGCTGCAACAACAACAGCGTTTTTGGGGCTCGGTTCCTTCCTGTTCTCCTTCTTCTTCTGCTGCTGTTGCTGTCACCCTTTTAAAGATGAGGCTTTGCATGAATTGTTATTATTATTGCTAGTGTGTTTCACTGTATATGACAATAAAATGGATGTGTATTTACTGCCAAAATCGGGGTTTTTATTCTTCTTCGGGTGGTTGGTGGTGATGTGTTCTTTTCTTCCTGTTGTTGTCGTTGTATGGCTTGTTGGGGGCAATCACGATCACAATCAGGTCAAAAAATGTACATATGTGGAGGATGAAAGGAGGATGACGATGATGTTGTTACTACTGCTGCTAATAATCATGATACGAGGCGAAAGGTGGTGGTGTTGGTGGGGTTATCCAAATCAGTATAAAGTCGCTATTAAGTATACGTATAACTTTCTATTTCTTCTTCTCTAAAAAAATAATAATAACGACAACAGAAGCAACAACACCAATCGAATGCATACAGGCAACGGGCTATGAGCTCCTGATGGTGGCTTGTTTCTCTTTTAAGCTTTATTTAGTAAGCTGTCTTTCATGTATGGAATAAATGTTACATAAATTCTGATTGATTCGACAAGGGAATCGAAATGATTTTGCTTAAACAAAAAAGAAAATTCATGGAATAAATCTGCGTCTTTTTATTCTTTTCACTGCTACTGGTGGTCGTGGTGGAGTGGAGGAGGAGAATGTGGAGGTGGCAGTTGAGACAGCAGTAACAACCACAGTAGTAGTTCATACATGTATTATGCCGTTGAAAAAAAAATTGTTCCCGATGGTGAAAGTAGGTAAAAAAGATAATTGCGTGGGTTGAATAGACATAATATTTAAATTCTACATAGAAATGCTGACTACTATTATTATTATTAGTTGGATATATAAACTAAAAGGAGATAGAGGGTTGTTGGCTGATGTATAGAATCATAAAATAGCACCAATTTAGTTAGTGTGCGGTATTCATGGGGGCTATAGAATAAAAACACCTGTTTTAAAACTGACTATATAGTACTTTGGCATATATATGTATCTAAATAGAAAATGTAAGTATGCCAGTTCCAAGAAAAAATTTATGGCAGAAGACAAATCATGTTTTATTTTCTGTTTGAAACGAAAACGATACACAAGGCGCCTGTCGGTCCCCGTAAATAAATTGCAAGAAGTAGAAAAAGAGAAAGTGCACAAGAAAATGAATAATTTTTGCTTTGATAAAAAAATAAATGATGAAAAAGGAAAGGCAATCAATGTCTCTCCTGAGAAGTAATATTTTGAAAATTGGGTGTAAGTTTGAAGTCAATCGGACTTGCACTGCACTACTTCTCAATTTAAATTTCCACTGGGGAGAAGTGAAAAATCAAAGGTTTTGTTATAGAGTTTATATTCATTATGCTAGACTTGTAATAAATTGTCTTTTTCTCGTTAAACTCTAATTTCAGGCAAGAGCGAAGATCTAAAATTTATTCTTTTGGACTTGGGAAAAGGAGTTCGGACTTCCAAGAGGATGATTATGAATATCCAGGAGTCTCATCCGCAACTGGATCAGCAAATGCAGCGGCAGCAGCAGATAAAAGAAGCCAAGCTCGCCAGTTCTCATTCGGTCTGGGGAAACGCGACACAGAACCGTCTGAACACAATGTGAAAAGTACCTCATCATAAGAATACTACGTAGAGAGAGAAAGGGCTGAGAGAAAGGAAGGGAGAAGGAGCGAGAGGATAAAAAAGAAAAGGGTGATGAAGGAGAGTAAAAGTATGTAAAATCTTAGAATAAAAAAGCCTTTGTGCTGTCACAGTATCAACGATGATCGTCATAAGTGAGTGAGTAATTACGTCATCTTCATCATCATCATCAATCGTTCCATTTGTTGAACAAGCAGTGATATAAATATTTAAAAAAATGTACTTTGTTTGTACACTTTACCAAAGAAGAATCCAACGTAAAAAATACTACTAACTTACACCGTCACACACTTTTTCTTTCACTTCTATAACAAAATAATAAGCTATACTACAACTTACATGAATTTCTCTTATCTTATCTAATCAAACTATTTCCAGCTCTACTATTTCCAGTAAGGTAGATAAAAAATTACAATGGCGGCGAGCCGACGATGTGGATTGAAGAAAGAAAAGGAAGTTGTCGCCAACGTCGTCGTCATCCTCGTGAAATATCTTTAACTAATGCATCTAACTTTTTTTCATGTAGAAAGAGAAAAAATACACATATACTTATATTAATGGTAATAAAAAATAATAATATTGATAAATGAAAGTTTTTAAAGAAGAAGGTTCGAAATACGAAAGGAGAATATTTTGAAGGACGTGCTGTATATAATATTATATTATGGCGATGGTGGTTATGGTTGAAGGGAAAGAAA
>JAHZNJ010002839.1:0-12099 GCA_027744475.1 Lepidocyrtus cf. sotoi NNG-2020 | reverse complement strand
AGTTTAGTTTACACGTGTTTTACTTTTAATTAATTTAGCCTAGAAGCTAGAACATTTTGCAGCGCTGCTTGTGCATGTGCTTGTGTAGACATATACAACGGCAGAGTATGTGATGGATTTCAACAAATAGATAAGAATAACGACGAGAAAAGACACTCAGATCTCAGATGCAACGCAATTTAATAATATTTATTGATTATTGATTAAAAACAGATTAACATTTAATAATATTCAGAATTTGACATTCACCAAACTGAAATGCATATCTTGTACAGTAAAACAACTTAAACAACATTTGAATTCCTTTATATGTAAGAACAAGTCATAACAATTGAATTATGTCATAATAAAATAAAAATACAACTTTTTTTATCGACACTTCTAGAATAAATAGTCCTGCGGTGATGCGAAATACGTAAATGACGATTTCTCAAACATTGCTTCACACTCAATCAGCGATGGTCATATTATATAATTTATACATAATTATATTATAATCAATTATTTAGTCGTCAGTCATCCTTTCCACCCCCTCTTCATTACTTTCATCGAATGCATAATACCTGTCATATACTCCGGAGAGCTGCTCCATCATAATGAGATTCGCTGGAGAAGACCCACCGGCTCCAGCAGCGTTAGCTCCTACATCAACATCTCCATTCTGCTGAATTCTATCTTGATTAAGCTCGTCAATTCCGTATTTTCTCCTACACCGAATTTGGTGCTTCCTTAAATTGCTCAAATCGTAAAAACCTCCACGTCCACAGGTCTGGCAACTATACCTAATATTCAAATGCATTGCTCGAAAATGCATTCTAGCCGTATCCCGAGTGGTTGCTAAAAACTTGCAAGTTGGTTCGGGGCATTCATACTTCTCTCCCACCTTAATAATGGATCTGCTTAAGCTCCTTTCTTGATTGTCGTTGCCAGTACTGCTTCCAGGTTGTGACTGAATTCTCTTTTTGCAAATTTTTCTATGCTTCCTCAATTGTGAATGGCTGGCAAAATTCTGTTCTTGACAAATTGTGCATTTATTGTAACTGCGGCGGCTCCCGTTAATTGAAGCAGTAGAAGAAGGCTGTGGCATTTGTAAGATTTGCTGTTGTTGAGAACTTTGGAAAGGAAGTTGGAGAATATCTTCGATAACTGCTGTCGAGTCTTCTGACACATAAACTGTAGCAGTAGAGCCACCACTAGTCCCACTCCTGTCAGAAATTGGCGAGTGTTGTGGTGGTGGCTGCTGTCGTTGCTGTTGTTTCCGTTCTTGCTGGCCTATGAAACCTTCCACTTCTTCGATAAACTGTATTTCGTCCTCATCAACAACATCGTCTGTCGCTCTACGAGATTGAGATTGTCCTCGGGGTGGTGCAGGAATTCGGTTCGAAAATGACGCTGCAGAAGTTTCAGGCGAACTATCGGAATCTGACAGAATTTGGATGTCATCTTCTTCAATGTCAAAATCATTTCCGTTGTTATTCGATACATCAAGGGGAACTGGAGATAAGTCAGGATCTTTGGAACCTTTTTTAACAAAAATTAAAATTGAAAGGTTTTTTTTATCAATATTGCATTCTAATATCAATATGAATCTTTATGAATTCTATAACTAATTTTATAAATTATGTGCTTACATTTGCTCAAGATTTCTCCCCTCAACCCGTTAATCAGCCCCGATAACAGCAAAGAGTTGAAGTCCTTCGACATCTGCTGCTGATAAGCATGGACCAGCCAGTGATTCTCTTCTGAATCCGAAATCCCTTTACGGATTTTCTCCAATCTTTCATTAATCTCTTTCTGTACCCTTTCCATTTCACAGAGAAGGGGTGAGAGATCTTCCATGATATTCCCACAGGCTACACATAAGGAAACTTGAATATCCGTTTTTTCTGCTATACCCAACCCCTCCGCAATACCTGGCATGTTAATCACTGCTTTAATGAGTTGTCCCAGGTTGATCTTTAAGTGCTTTGAGAGGTGCTGGAGAGAATGGAGTGAGGCTAGGGCTGCAGACGCAGACCGTGCCGATGTAGATGAAGAAGAGCTCAACCTACTTCGTTTTGCTGAAGAGGAAGTGGAAGTGGACGCTTCCTGAACATCTTCGGTTTTCAATTTCACACCTCCATTTTTGCATGCATTGATGCCACTGTCAGTTGAATTAGTTTTCTTTAAGCAAAGAAAACAATGGCCTTTTGTACACAGTTCAAACGAATTCGAATTTGCCGAAGACAAACGAGCTTTCCTTTCCATTTTCGAAACTTATGAAAACTTTATTTAAAACTATACAGTGATAAATTTTAACCAGTCATTTAATATTAAATGTTAAATTTCGTAAGATTTAGCTTAGTAGTTCGGAAAATAAAACGATTGCGCTATATATAATTATGGTATGGTACACACACGTATGATATGGGTGGAGGTGGACAAATACGAGTTGTCTCGTCGCAGTTCACTTCGTAATACAAACACTTGTTGGTAAATGGTTTTTAAAGCTCGATCGCCGAAAACGATCGATCACTGATGATGATGATATTTTACTCCTACCATGCCACACATTAGTATAATACTTTCAACTTTCTCCTATTTCTTTCTTACCATACATACACATCAGGATAAATTATACATGATTTCGTACGATTCTATCTAGAAGACCCTACCCTAACTAAAAGTATAAGAGGTATTTAAAGTACTTTTTGGACAAGAAACCCCTTTCTTCGCTTTTCGTTCGATTTTTCTTCTTGTGTGGGTTTTATTGAAACCTTTTTCATAGTCTAAGTCTGACTCTTCTCGTGGTGTACGTGCCGTGGTACCTGGTACCATGGATGTATTTTTCTTTTGGCAGAGTTATAGTTGTGGTGTGTGGTTGGTGATGCAATTTTACCTCAGCTCAAGCGTATATTATCTGTATTTTATGATTCATGATCATGATTATGATACATTAAAAGTACATTAGTTTTTACTTTACAGACACAATCAACAAAGGGCTTCGTCTTATTAGACTCCGTAGTGTATTATTATTAGACTATATATGAATAGTTTGTACAGAACCGTTTGTTTAATGATGATGATGAAGGGTTAAAATGAAAAGCAACTACCGACATGACATAAATAAAATGGAATTCGACTAAAATGGATGTTTTATTTGTTTGATACTGCTTTTAACTTCTTAGTTTAGAAACAGAACAAATATTTGTAGCGGATTATAGGCATTTATTTAAGGTACTTTCATATTACTATGCTTACCTACTACTACCTTCATGTATGGAAATAATCAGTCGGGATTTTTTATTTAACAACTGAACTGAATAAATTACTCTTTTTGGTACATGGACCAAAAAACCAACATCCTAAAGTGTAATAATAACGACTCATTACTAATCAGATATCAAAAATGAAAAACTCTATGAAAATATACACCACTCCAATAGGTGTATGTTATGTATAAAATAAATAAAAATTCAGTATAAAGTAGGTACAAGGTAAATTATTACACAAGTATAAAGTTGCTTACAGTATATTTTTTAGGTACACAAATATAATTCCTAATGTTTCATTTCCTAAGAATTAAACAAAAATACATAACCTACTAAGGTAAGTACAGATTAAAAACAAAAAAGATTAATGATTAATTGATTAACATAAAATAAACATACAGATTTTTAGATATTCATATTCACGTAATATAATGTTCACAAAAAAATTATTAGTAAAAAATTAGTCATACCTAATTACTAATTATCATAATATATATATTTTCAGTCTCTGAAAACGCGTAACTTGTTGTTAGAACAGTACAGTACAAAAACATAAGACTAAACTACAAAATTCCTACTTTAGATTCTGTCGAATATGATAGGCTGTAACTACGATTAAACTATGAGAATTATAATGAAACGCGAATGCTTCAGTTTTGATGGATTATGTACCGGTTGTTACTGTTACCCTTGATTTGAGCACACACAGAGACCTCAAGTTGTAGAATCAGAGTTGATTGACTCATTATCAAAGGATTACATTTACAAGAACAATGACTTTTTCTCTTTCTTCTGTTTCCTCTCTTCTTCTTCCCCAACTTCTTGACCGTTTTCTTCAGAAATGGTATCTTCTTCTGCTTCTTCCAACATCTCTTCCTCAGCTTCTTGAAGAGTCTTCCTCCTCTGTTTCATTTTCAACTTCCGGTCCGTTTTCAAGATTAGTCTCTTCTTCTTCATTAACGTCTTCTCTTTCTCCTTCCTCAGGGCTTTCGTTTCCAATCCCGACTGTTTTCTCTTGTCTTTATTGATTTTTATTTACACCTGCGATTGTCGATTTTTTGTGAAAATTACCGGAATTTTTGACGACGCTGGCGGTGCTGATTTTCCTTCCATTCTTATTCGTATGTATTCGTTGTTTGTGTACTCTAACCCTAGCTGGGTATTGGAACTCTAGACCACAAATGTCACACGGGAATCTAATTTTCAAATGTTCATATTTGCAATGTGCCATTGCACCTTTGCGCGTTTTAAAGTATTTTAGGCAGGAATCGTTAAAAATACACATGTATTTTCGTTTTGCTTTGTCATAAACGTAAACTTTCTTAGCTGATGGAGGAGATTTTTCCTCTTGATCAGACTCAATCTGCTCAGCAACAACATCGTCGACAACAGGTTCTTCTTGAGAAGTGGCATTGGCGGTGCTGGCGTTAGGAGCAGGAGCATCCACATTTACTCCAAGATGAACGGTTTGGTAGTGTTTTTCAGCACCTTTCTTACTGAAATTCTTACGCGTGCTGCAGAGATGAAGAGGGAACCGGCAGCGGTACCATTTGCTGTTGGGATCAACGAGAAAATTATTTTTGAGGACCTCCTCGATATTATTATTGGAAGAATTGGGAATAGAAAGCGGTTGGGGTTGGGATTCTGACTGCTGATGTTGTTGTTGGTTGGGCGGTTTGGCTGTTTCTTCTGTTTGAATTCGGTTTTGCTCGAATTCATTCCATTTCCTAATATCTCGGGCTTTAGGAACTCTCAAATGAATTGTTTGATAATGTTCGTACGCTCCAGAATGACTTTTAAAAGGTTTATTGAGGCAGTTTTTAATCGGACATTTATATTCCCCCGTTTTTATATCCAAGAGGAAAGAATTTTTGACAGAAATGTTGCTTATACGTCTGAAAGAATATTTTCCGTGTTGTGGTAAGTGCTTAGACGAGGATGAGCCAGTATTTTCACTTCTTCTTGTTCCTGTCCGTCTAGCTTCAAATCTAGTTCCGACTGCAGTAGCAGCAAAACGACCTTTAGTTAATGAAGTGGAGGAGGAGGATTTTGAAGATGTTGATGGGAATCTTGTTTTCTTTTTAGTTGAGTAGTTGCCATTGATGATTTTCGTTCTTTCTTGCTCATCACCCTTCAAATGGAATATGTTCGCCAATGCGTTGACCTTGGAAGCTCTTTCGCTTTTTTGTCGGGTATTGGTTGGTGATGGCGTAGTGGTAGGAGTAGGAACTTCGTTTTCATCGTCAGCGTCAATGCCAGCAGTAGCGGATAATGAGGATGGAATACGTTCTTCGGTGATTGGCTCATTTTCCTCCATCTCCATTTTCTCTTCGTTTTCATCCTCGTCCTCTGAAGATGATATTATTATTATAGGCGTTGGTGACCTTTCCGGTGTAGATTGTTGTTGCGAAGGACTACCTCCGAAAGGAACTGGAGAGCGAATTCTTTCTTCGTCTGAATCTAAATCAATGACTTCTAAAGGAATGCGCTTGCGCTTTTTATGGGCTAGCCTCCGTGATGATGTAGAAGATCGGGGAGGAGTAACCTTCTCTGTTTTTATGACTGGAGTTGGAGTTGTTGGAGGTTTGGGTACGTGTACGATTTTTGTTAGTTTCACGCGGGGACTTAATTCAGATGAACCTAAGAATAAAAATAGACCAGGGCAAATTAAGAATTTAAATTATTTAAAGTGTTTGATTTTTATTGAAAATGATCGAAATAGTGGAGTTTCTTTGAAACCAGTTTCTTACACTTTTTTGAAATCTCATTCCTCAGCTCATCAATGAATGCCGACATGAGCAAAGAATTTAAATTATTTGACATTTGGTCTTGGTAGATTTCCACAAGCTCTTGATTCCCCTCAGCCTTCTTTATCCAGCCAGAAATCTTCCCCAATATTTGATCAATTTGAAGCTTTATCCAACCAAAATCCTTAATTAGAGTTTCCAGATTTTCCATAACATTTCCACAACTTTCGCAGAAACTGGCTTTGATTTCCGTCTTAGCAGAAAGGCCCAATCCTATCCTTATCCCTTCAGCGACTGAAGGCATAGCGATCACTTCATTGACTAACTTTTCCAAGTTGATTTTCAAATGCTTGTTTAGATTGTGAAGGGAGTGGATGATGCCTGTATTGATCGGCGTGGTTGATGTGGAAGCTGTTGAGTCTGCGTCATCATCGTTATCCATATCCATAAACTCATCTCCTTCCTCTTGCTGCTGCCTCGACTTCGACTTGCCGATACTGCTACGGCTGGGGCCAGCGCCAGTGTCAACGTCAATTGGAGTAGTTCTCTGCAAGCAAAGAAAACAGTGACCGTTCGTGCACAGCTCAAGGGTATTTCCACCCTCACCTTCTTCTGAATTCGCTTGAAGATCTTCCATCATAAAATGATGAAGTTACTTTTAATTATATTTATAACTCAACTGTAGCTTCAGCTAGAGAAAGAAATTACATTTAACGAAAGACTGCCGAGTGCCGGCCTACGTGACTTTACAAACTGACGAAGACGAAACCGAAATGTGAAAATGTTTATTATGTAAATTACTGCCACATGAAACGGATTTAAATTCAAATATTGGATTAACTCTTTGAAACAATCAAAATGTTTTGACTGGAATTCCGATTTGCATAAATTAATAAACTTGAAATTGAAACTAAAATCCATCTATTTATCCATCTGAATTCTGAATGAATGTTTTTGTTTTGAGTGAGTGAAAAATTCTCGTTCGTGTTTTTAGGTTCTTCTCATCATTCAAAGAAGGAAGAAAACAGTGTTTTTCTTTTCGTTTCGCTGCTGCTTTGACTCTGGCCGTCTGACCTGACTCCTTTCGTATTCTCTGCTCTATCTTCCTCCTGTCTCATTTTCAGTCTATTCTCACATTTCTCACATGCATTTTATAATACATTTATCAATACCATCAAGGAAGGCAAAAGGGTTGACAAGTCGACAACACTGACAAATGCGAATGAAAATTGTTTGCTTCTCGAATTCCAGTAGAGTAGAGTACAGTCTTCTGCTGACAAGAATCCATATAACATTGTATTGCATTACTAGCATTGAAATGTATGACTCATTATAAGATGAAAGGATTAGTGTATGCTATAATGATAACTTGAATGAATACGATACGAAAACGACAAAGAGAAAGATAAGAAGCAAAGCGGGGTACCTTCTCCGATATGGTTATGTTATGGTATGGTTTTTTGACATTGTTTTTTTGGTATAGTTTTGACTAAAGACAATACAAGAAATGAAACCTTTCTTTCTTTGTTAAAAATGCATTTTGGTATAGTATTATGCTGGTTCAGTCGGACAACACTATATAAACAGACATGACATAATCCATTTTATTAAAAAATCTTTAATTGCTACAACTAGCAACAATGAAATGAGTAAATTCATTAATTACAAATCACACGAAACGCGTAAGAGCTTTCACAATCATTATCATTACATAAAAAATGCCTACTTACCTATCTAACTCTATCTAGGTATATCTTATTTCTAAAACTTTGGGAGTATCGGGAACAAAATAAAGGAATTTTGTCATTAAACTCAATGTCAATTAAAGACTGTACCGCGATGGCTTCTTCCCAGTCGCCCCATTGCAAATCTTCATGTGTCTTCGCAAATTATAAGGGTAAATGAAGTCATCCCTCTTACACTTGGGACAAGTAAACCTCACGTTCAAATGGATAGCTGAAAAAAATATTTTAAAAAACTTGCTATAATCATTCTTAATAAAATGAGTTAAAAACTATTTAATTCTGATTTAATTTAATTTGCTTACCATTATAATGGATCTTGGCAAAACTGTTAGAAGTAAACACGCCGGGGCAACCTCGAACTATACATTTGTACTTTCCAGTCTTAGTATCCAAAGTGTAACCTTTTTGCTTACTCGTCGTCCCAGTAGTCCCAGCCACGTTGACAACAGCTCCTTCGCTCTGATAGAATCTCCTCTTTTGCTTCGCCTCCAAAAACTTTCTAGAATTGGCAGAGAGTGAAGATGAAGACGAATGACCAGCAGCAGCACCACCACTGTTGCCTTTATTGTTCGGCTTCTTGCTCTTCTTATCCTCAAAACAAGTTTTCTGATGTCTCACCACATAAGAAGGATACTGGAAGTCGTTTCTGTTACAAATATTGCATTTGTACGTGATATTTAAATGAACAAACTTGTAATGAGCTCGGACATTGTCTCTGGTAACGAAGCTGAGGGTGCAAGATGGATAACTGCATATGAATTTTTCAGTCGACTCCTCGATAACATACCAATTATCAGGATCAGTAGTGTTCTGCTGTGGAGTAATTGCAGTGGAAGAAGAAGATGTTTCAGCAGCAGCAGGTTTTTCGGATTTGGCTTTAATTTTAACAGGCTGAAGACGAAGAATCGTCTTCCCATGATTCGCATGATAATGTCTATAGGCTGCCCCCAAACTAGCAAAGTCTTTTGAAGAAACGCACAGCTTACATTGGTAACATCCTATAAATTTATTGAAAACGAAGGAGGATCGAATGTTGACGTGTTCTGTTGGTGTCTGGCGAGCACTTCCTCTTCCTGGTTGTTGATTGGTGGAGCTTGAGCGTGATGTTGAGGGCATTGAAGGTTCAGATTTTCTTTGTTGGAGGGAATTTTGAAGTTGTTCTTCCTCCTCCTGATCTTGTTCCATATTCGAAATCGAAACATTTTCTTCTTCTTGTTCGTCCCTTTCCTCATCATCGTCAGTTTTCTTGTTCCCGGCAGCAACCTTCATAATCTTCTGTAATGCCTTTGATTTGGAAGCCCTACTCTTTCTGGGGGTCGTCCATTCTTCTCGTCCTTCTTCGATGTTATCAGCGTCAGGGGCAGATCTCACAGTTTGAGGCTCGAGGGTTGGTGGCGGGGGAGATGATAATGGTGATCTTGAAATGTTGTTGATTTTGCTGGCTTTCGGTGATGGCATTGACATGGACGCTCGTGAAGTTGATGGCTCATTTACAGATTGATTGAAAGCTACGTTTTCACTGTTGCCGTTGTTGCAATTTCGGTTGCTACTACATCGTCTTGAAGGAGGAATAATTTCCTCCCGAAGTATGACAATCTCATCGCCATTATTTTCCGAATCGACATCGCACATCGTTGAGTAAACAGATTGAATTTGGGGCATCATCGGAGTATCAAAAGGTTGTGCTGGTACAGGTGCAGGTATGTCTGAATTCAACGTTTGAGTTTGACCATCTGCGGTTTTGGGAGTATTGGAGGAGGTCATGGAGGCATTGAGCTTTGCCGTTGCACCTGTGAACATACAAAAAACGTTAAAAACAATTCAAATAAAACATCAATCTTTCGTTAAATTATTTAACTAATAATTGTTTATGATTTTGTTAACTACATTTTGAGTTAATATCCTTTCTTAATTCATCAATGAATCCAGCCATCAACATAGTATAAAGATCCTTCGTCATCTGCCTCTGATACGAGCTGACCAATAACGGATCATTCCCTCCATCTGCGATCTTCTCTTTAATTTCCCGGAAACACTTTTCCATCCCCTCTTTGATTCGCTCCAAATCCTCAGCAAAGCCGGTGAACCTCTCGGCGACATCTCTGCACTCCAAACATAAAGATACTTTCATGTCAGTCCGCTCAACGGAGGAGAGACCGATCCTCTCCACGATTGCTGGCGTCCTGATAACATCTCGAACAATTCCGGTTACATTCACGTTCAAAATTTTACAGAGCGTTTTGAGAGAGTGGCAGGAGAATGCGGTGGATCCGGATGATTCCTGATTTGAAGTTGAAGCTCCTTCTCTTTTAATTGTGAAGATACTTTCGTGCCTCAAGCACAAGAAACAGTGACCTTTTGTGGATAAGTTTAACTGAACTTGCCGTTTCCTCCTACTACCCCCTGGCACTGTTGAATTTACGTCGTCACCCATAATTAAAATGAATGACGAACGAGTAATGGTTAAGAAGAGTTGACTTTTAACTAGTCATTTAAAACAGGAAATTAAAATTGTGGATTGTAGACTTGTGGTGTTTTCTTTCAAAGGAGTTTTGTTTACGAGTGATGCATGCAATTTATGCAATGCAGTGATTTCTCTTTTCCCAAAACAACAAAAATCTAAAATGTAGAATACATTTAATATGAATGTGGATTGTGGATGACATGCATAGCGTATAGTATGCATGCATTATGCATGCATTCAAGCCTTTAAGTTTTAAGTACAACAATAAGTGCAATGACCATGCTTGCATATCATGCAATAAAAATTACATCCCAAAAATCTAATCTCAAAAAAGGTTTTTGGTTTTTCTAATGCTTGCTTCCTTTCTTGACTCTTTTCCCACTTCATTCATTCCCATGTATTATTCCCATTTTTCCATCCATCCATCAAAAGCATAAAAATCTAAAAATGCACAGAAAGTTTTTGTGGACAAGGGATAAGGACAAAAGTTAATGCCAAATATGAAAGTGAGTAAAAGGATAAGGATTAGTTGAGGATTCGAGGATATGGGGAATATGAGAATGAGGATTGAGGTTTATACCTTTTCCTTTATAGTCTTCTATCAACTCGTTTTTGAAGAAAATTATCATCATCACTCAATCCTCATCACTCAATCCTCATCTCTCATCAATATCATCATACGCTTTAAATTATGAGTTTCTGTGATTTTTCTCTCCTTTGTGTCACTGATGATGATGGAATAAGATAATGCTTTGATGGGTACGTTCAACGTTACACGAGATGGTCTCACGAATATCACGATCACGAGCGACTTCTCCTTCAACTTATAAAAGTAAAGTAATCCTTTTATAACTTTTATGCTTATAGTTAGGTACTATGCAATAAAAATGCCTTCCAAGAAAATGGACTATAATGTTTATGACTGCAGAAGTGCAGATGCAGATAGCTTTAGTTTCCGTTCCCGTTGCGTTTTGTCCTCGTTTCATTTCGGTACAATTCTTAAAAGGTTTACTGATACTAACTAACCCTTTGCTAATTTTATTTTGTTTCTTGAGAGGACAGAGGAGTCTTGTGTGTGTGTGTGCATATTATGAATATGACTTGAATGTGGAGGGAGTGAGTTATAATGAGAAACATTTTACTTGTTTTAAGTTAGGCACTAAAAGGAGTTTATGGTAAAATATTACCCTTTCCCTTTACCCCCGACGAGTAATGAGTTTACTTGTTCGATGAACATAAGATGCTACAGCAGCCACATACCCACATAGCTATAGAGCCTTACCAAAGTTCACTTTTTAATGTACTCGTTGGCAATACAATGCATGGTGAATATGTTTCCCTTTTTCTCCAACTAAACTTATGAAATTAAAGTGTTGTATTTACATAGTATACTGCTTTAGTTAGGTACTTTTCTTTAAATCATTGCATAGGCGTTATTTTTCATAGATGCACAGGATTTGCGACAAAGGTAAAGCGCAAAAGGCACAATGATCATGAGAAATCCTTTTTGCAATTGCCAGCAACGAGAAACGTATTTTTTATTCCAAATCCGTACATCAGCTAACTATGACCAAAAGAGAAAGTCAGTGAAAGGTTATAACTTGGCTTGTGCTTATGCTAGATGCCTGCATGCTTGTTTATAATCAATCTTATTTCTTAATTTGATAATCTAGATTAGCTTATCGATAAGCTGCGTAGGTAATTGATAAATAATCTAGTATAGTCAATTTAAATTGAGAATTTTCCCCTCCCTGATAAATGAATGAGTAAACCCGTTTTGAAACTTGTGGGGCGTAGGGTGTGGTCATACAACTGATTTAAGCCATACTGGATACTGATGATGTGATGTGAATGATATCAAATTGCTTATCAAGAACAACATTTAATAATGT
>JAHZNJ010002838.1:0-13345 GCA_027744475.1 Lepidocyrtus cf. sotoi NNG-2020 | reverse complement strand
GTCCCAGCTTTTGATATTTTTTATGTTTAAAGATTGTGACAGGAGGAGGTCCTCAACTGACGAGGAGGAAGCAGCCTCTTTAATGCAATTAATTGGCCTATAAATTTCCTCCTTGTTAAAAGTTAGAAAAGACCCGTGTCATTTTCATTATTTGGACAGATTTACGACGACACGAGCAAAGAAACAGCAGCAACAGCAATAAGAGAAGAAAAAAGATATGTACACGTTTCTCTAAGCAATATAAATATATATAGTAATAATAATATCCAAAGGGCTCAAAAAGAAAGAAAACAGAAAAAAGAATGAAAGGGTAAAGAGTGTACGGTTATATTTATTGTATCTCCATGACTTCCATTCCATGACCATCCATATAACAATTCCTTCCTTTTCTTCTTCTCCAAGAAGATGTAGTCAAACAAACTCTTACAAGAAGAGTATTTTTTTATTATTATCTCCTTTTAATTGAATGAAATGAAATTTGGAGGAAAACTTTGAAACGTTTAATCAAACCATTTTGAAACTTTGCTAATCTTCCTTTGAAGTACAGAAAAAAGAAATATCCATTTTAAAAATATGTCTGTTTATTTCCTTGCGATTTATTGCATGAAATAAAACACAGATTACGGAACATTTATTTGTTTTAGAAATAAACGTTTATTATATTAAAATAGGATGCGCTTGACACTATTGCATCTGCATCACCAATAACAACAACTTCACTGTAAAATTCTGACTTTTCCAGCCAGCCAAAATCTTAAAAAGTTAAAGGTTGAGTATATTTAAGAACATGTATCATTCAACAGTATAGTTTTTATCCGCATTTTCCTTTTCCTTCTCTTCCTCATCCTCCTACTCACTCCTTGGCCTATTATTGATAGAGGAAAAACAATTTCGGGTAAGGAGATTACCAAATCCATATAGTACATGCATAAGTTGTTGATGATCTTTGCTAAGTGAAACTCTCTTGGGTTTCTCCAGTGGTGAGACAGAGATGCTGAGAAGGAAACGAGGCAAGAATTAACCATGAAAAAATCTCATCGAAGCAAACGAGCACAATAATCTTTAGTAGTAAGATTATGTGCTTTAAAATTGAAAGAAAACAACTTCCTATGAGGATGATGGTTGTTCCTTGGCAGTTGTTTCTCTTCTCAGCGTTGTTGTTGTTGCTGCTGCTTACTCCTCTGTAAGGAGAAACGTACAAAGTCAATCAATTTGATCATAACCAACTGGCATTTCCCTTTCTCTCAACATCCTCGTTTACATTTTGTTTGAGTCTGATTTTAATATTGTGACTTTCCGGTTAAAATTGATTTTAAACGCAAAACACAATAATGAAATTTTTCACAGTTAAGCGTTTTTATTATTTTCATGCACATTAGTAACCGTGCAATTAGTAGTTCCATATAAACGAAAAGTATCATCATCATACCAGAATAGAATGTCATCATGAAATTAACAAAATAAATAAAAGAAAAAAGCGAGGATACTCACTACAACAACAGCAGAAAATAAGAATTTCCTAAGGTGTGTGTTTTGGTTCATGTCCAAAGAACATTTAAAACTTTTTCCCTCCTCCTCTTCTTCTCCGTGGTGTTACAGTCATATATTCCCGAAGATGGATTTTGATCTTTCGTTCCCCATTGGGGGTAGATTTTTATTGTCGAAAATGGGAAATCATGATACTTGTTCTGTTCACAAATGGAATCAACAAAGGGAGACATTATAATAATAGATAGTATTATATTATTTTAAAATGGTGGTCTCTCCAGGGAAAAAGTTCCATGAAAACGTTTGTTTAAACTTTAAGTTTTCAACAATGGAGAAAAAAGGAGGAAACAGGGAATGAGTATGCTGATGCTGTATGGACGTCATACGCACAAATAAAATGGGATGCTGTGTTGTTGTGTGATGTAATGTTGTGATCTATCTGCTCAAGGAAGAAGAATAGTTTGTTTTTGAGAAGAAATAGCAAGCAATAAATGCAACCAGCATTAGTACAAGACCGTGATTGTTTTTTAAACTGAGGATGTTAACGACGACAACGATGACGATGATGATCAAGAGACTAGGAGAGGTGGTGGTGGTGGCTCATATACCAGTAAAGAATAAACGATAAACTTTCTTCTCATGTTTAATGTTTATACTGACTGAAGTAGGTAAATGTGCTCATGATTTTGATGATGATGATGATGCGGGAATGAAACAACTTTGGATTACATCATGTTGTGTTTCATTACTATCGTAGTAGATTTTTAAAGGATGTAGAATTGCGTTTTTACTTTTTACTACTATTAGACCGCGCAGAGCAATGTGCTTATAGTTAGTTGAACAAATTGGATAATTCTATGTTTGACTAATTCTTTTATTCGTCTTTTTTTCTTGTCTTAAGTCATTTTTATGCTTTGTTTAAGAAAAAAGTCATAAAAGATATCCTGGTCTTTCTTCTCCTTTGGTATGTGGCGAAGTCTTTCGAAAAGACCAAGACAATGCAGAACATTCAATTTCATTATTATTGTTTTTCCTCTATGCATTTCCCAACCTAAGATCAACATTCATTCAAACAGGCAAAAGGCATGGCATGGCATAAAACTACGTACCTATTTGCTTTTAGAGTTTGTTCTGGAGGATATGCGTATTTTTGCGACCGTGTCTTGTGCTAATTACCTCTTCTTGTGTAATACCATCATCAGTCACCAGACCAGGGAGAAAACGACACAAGGGAAAGAGTGGAGAGAGTATATAAAATTGTAGATTTTTTAGACAGTAATAAATGTTTGGTGCGTAAAAGAAACATCATCGGTATTTTTTATGGCGAGACATTACACACACTAGTAAAACTAACAAGATAATACGTATTTTTGTATTTCTTCAACCTTTTCAGTCAGACAGCAAAAATAAACATTGTGGACTACAGTTCAGTCAGACTAGACTTCACGCCAGAACATTATTATTGTCAAATATTATAATGTGCTTATTATGCTTACTAAAGTATTGTGTCTTTTCCTCTTTTTTACAGGTTTAAAAATGACAACCAAATCAAAAAAGGCAGTGAGCCTCTTCGTAATAATCTCCACCTTGTGGATAAGCAACCTAGCTTTAGCTGGAAGTATAAGAGGTAAGTTTTAAGAAAAAGAGAAATAAATGTCCACTCATTGTTACGCAATCATATTTTTTGCTGATTGTTAGTATATTTACTCACTACACTACACAACAACGGACGACCGACACGAAGGATTTATGCCTTCCTTTCTTCCTTTTCTGTTTCTTTCTTCCAAAAGAAAAAAAATCTCAGCGGTAGTGCAGTAGCTCTGGATTTGACGTGGACACATCCAGTCCAATAAATTTTCAATTGATCAATGGGGTTTCCTTCAAGCAGAGAGCTGAATCTGATAGAGAAAGAAGATTTGTTGAAGGTGGTGGCGTGGTGGTTAGTGTCGTCGTCCCATCCTGTTATAATTTAAATTAGATCAAGTCAAGACTTTTTTTCTTTCCTTTTCTTACTTTTTTACTACTACAAGAGCTGGATCCACCTTTTACTCCACCTTATTTTTTACATGAAATAATCAGACATGGAAGTTAAGTTAAGCATTGCCTAAACACGCATGTACAATGCACAACCTTTCCTCCTCTTGCATTATGACTGTGTCTTCTTCTTTGTTGATCTTTTTTCATTCTGTCTCTCTTGAAACTTTTTTACACATTTTATTCTCTTCACAGCTCTGTGAAGGACCCTTAAGAGTCAAGCACCAACAATTGCGGAATTCATGAACACATTATGTACTATTGATAATGATGATGACGTTGTAACTTTTCCTCCGACTTGGGCAGTTCTTCTAAGCAGAGAGTAGAGAAAAAGAAATGAAATAACAATGGATGATGGTGTTGGTGGATATGCCTATTGTAGTGATGATGTTGATTGTAGTGATGGTGGAATGGTGTTGGGAAATGACAGTAGTAAGCTGCTGTGTCAGAATGACAGGCCAAGAAATATCATGATCTTGATGATCAAAACATTGGAGAGAGAGAGAAAAAACAAGATAGAGAAAGAATGGGTAGAAGGAAAACAAAGTCTCTCTTCTTCAATTTTCAATTCCACCTTCTATAAATCTCTAATACGGCCATTTCTGGTAATTTAATGCTCACTTTTGCTTATTATTATACTTCTCTCTCTCTCTCTCCCTATGAAATTTAAACCAACCCTTTCCATACAAGAGGTTGCGTTGTTCGTTCTTCCACAGCAGATCTACTGCTGAGCTGTTGTGGTATTTTTTTCTCGCGGTTTAGTCACTAGTGCTGGTGGTGATGATGCTGCTGCTGCTGCTGGAGGAACCTTTTTCTCCAAATAAAAATAGAGAAACTTCAACAAACAAAACCACCACCACCTCCTCCAACACCATCAGCAGTCAACCAAGCAAAGCCAAACATTAAAACCAAAATCTTATTCAGAATTTTTTTTATTATGCTCGTATGAAATTATGATCATAGTAAGAAGAGGAGTGAGAGGTGGAAAGATGAGAGCAACAAGAAAGTGAGAGACACGCAACGTAGGCAAACATATCTCCTTCTCTCTCTCCCTCTTTTACTCTTGGAATAAAATCGGTATTAATAGCTACAATACGATTGTTATAAATATTCAGCTAGTCAGGGGAAATAAAAAACTTTAAAAAAATTTTTTTTTACATGTGCCTTGCTGTTGTGAATATTCTTTTTTATAAAATGGGGATGACGTTAGCTAAAAATATATCATGTCTAAAAAAAACCTGTGTTGTTGTGGTTCTGCTGATGGGGGTGAAGTTGTGTGGTTGCTGTGATGTTGATGGTGGCAAACCGTCTACCTTCTTATTTATCATTTTTATAGAAAAACAGTATCATACTATTATTATTATTCTACTAACTTCAAGATCACGCTTTCTTTATTCCAAGAAGACATTATTACTTCAATCGCTTCTCTCCTCGCCTCCCTCTCAATCCAAAAATAAAACCAGTAAAGTTTTATGCCCCCACCATGCTACCATCTCTTGCATTCCATTCTATTTTAAATACATAAGAGAGGAGGTGGTAAAAATCCATTTTTTAGTCATCATTACTGTTTACTTACGCACTTTGTCTCCAACACACACATTCTTCGTTCTTCTACGAGCAGTGAGCAAGCAGGCAAGCAACCAACAACACATTTATTGGCATTCCAATCAAAGTTGAGCATGATTGGGATTACTGATTAAACAACAGTAGATAATGTAGATAGGAAGAAAAGAGCGTGAATAACGATAAAAAACTGTAGAACAGGTAAACATATAAAAAAACTAGCTTGAGTAGCAGTAGTAGCAAACTTGATAAACAGTCAAAGTCAAGGTGTAGTGAGTTGTCGTACCTACGTAATTGTAAATGAAATAATGTGACAACTACACACAAAAACTGAAATAAATGTGATGATCATGAGAGATGGTGATAAGAAGTCAAGCGGATACAATAGGAGGAAGAGTTCTAGGAATATAAACTAGTAACTCGTCAGGAAGGTGAGCAATGATGATATATTATGTAAAAGTATTTATATAATAATCATAATAATAATGAAATGAAAGACTTTCTTTCTTTCTTGCTTATTAACACGCTGCAGCAACAGTAGCACCAGAAAGAACAACAGGACTCATTGTCATTGTATAAAAATCATAATATTTATTAGAAAAGGGAGTGACATGCCAATAAAAAACAGGAGGACAAGATTAAACGATGATCATCATGGTCAACTTCTACAAAAAAAAAGTTGAGTGGTAGAAATAAAGGTGAACTGTGTCTGATCTAAAACAAACTGTTGAAGAAAGAAACTGAAACAAGTTCCTTCTTTTAACTTTTCTCTCTCTCTCTCTCTCTTTCGCAGTTACCTTGTCAATCTCCTTATATGAAGCATTTTTGTGTTTAAGTAATGTCATTTTCTCACAAAATCTTCTTACTCACTACTCCACTCTCAAAGCACAAAACAATTTGAATATCAACTCTCGTACGTGTATGAAGCCTGGTGTCTCTGTACCTACCTAAGCATGTGAGTACCTGCGTGATCTAAATACTATTAACTTATAAATCCTTTGAAAATTTCTTTTCATTTTCAATTGTCCTGCTTCTTCATTTGTCAATCAAGCTTGTGTTTGTGTAGGGTTAAACGCGTCAGTTTTACTATTATGACGAGAGAAGTAGATAAAAGGCAGCTGAGTCTTAATATTACTGTATTTCGTTAGTGACGGACAAGGCAAGAGCAGCAGCATCATAATCGTTGTTGTTGTTACTATTGCTGGTAGACTCACTAAAGCTTTTATGAGTAAGCAGCAGTACTTGTTAGATGAAATGTCATGAAAGAAGGAGAAGTACAAGAAGAAACCTTTATAGAAATCAAATTTAAGAATCTTCTAATGAAAATAGAGTGCTTCTTCTAACTGAAGAACTTTTCTTCCTAGATTTACACGTGAGAGAGTGAAACTTATTTACTCACTTCTGCTTCACACTACGCATTTATTAGAGCTGTCAAAAATCTTAAAATTGAAAAGTCAGCCATTATGTATGTAGCAAAGCAGCAGCAGCAGACAGAGCCATTATAGTGATAGATTATATACAAAGATATGAATAAAAAACTTTCAAGTTTCAATTATTACGTTACGCTCGTTACTAAATTAAACAGTATCATCAAAGATTAGTAGTATAGTGGCCTGAACTTGGGGAGAAAATAAAACTATAATGTACTGTATAATGATACACAAGTTGAAAATTATGCGATATGGAATATCGTAATAAATCATAAAAGAACGTAATATATATTTTTTAAGATGATGGCGCATGCTGCCACTGCTGCGCTGTTGTGACTGAGCTACTACAACAATGCTGCTATATTTTCATTGTTATTCCCAATCTTGTAAAATACTACCTAACCATTTTCGTCTATTTACCAGATCAATGTTTTCTTAAAAGAAGCGAATTTTTTATATTGCAATTTCAATTTCACCCACCCTTCAATTTAAATAATATTAAATAACGACGACATGCTTGTTCACACCCTGGCCTCCAGTCTTCCGCCCTGTTTTTAATTTATGATGTTGTTTGGGATGTGGGATTGGTACTTGGAAAGCCACAGCTCAATTGCACTCACTCCAGTCAAATTGACAAATATTTTAGTTTCACTTCAATTTCCAGATTTAAAGATTTCGTAGGTAAAGAGAAAATCCATCCAGTTTTCGTAAAAATACGATCTTCGTATATGTACATGTCATATTCAGCGTTGTGGTAAACTAGTAAGTTCTGCCCACCAAAAAATTAACGAGTTGATGTTGATACCACTTAATTTTATACAAAGCTCACTTGGTTAAACATAAGTCTGGCAATTTGGTTCAACAAAATAAGATTGATTACAGTTTCAAAGATAAAGTGACACTATATGGATACTACTACTACTTCTAAAACTCACGCACAGGGATCATCTTCATGGATTCATGGATGGATGGAAACCAAAGATGGGCTTGTCTTCTGAAGTAGACATGATCTGATGGTTGTTTGGTTGGAACTTAAAATTTAAGGTGTAACTTCCTCTTAAGCATTGTACAACTTCTGCTTTAGTGGATTAACAAAAAACGCTGCGCTGCTGTTTCTAGTTCTAGAACAATTTTAATGCTCTTCTGTGTGAACTGTTATTGTCTTTTTCATTGTTTATAATAATATGTAAATAAACTTTGTTCCGAAGCAATAGAGCGCTTATCCAATATTATTACCACGAATCATTTAACAGACAGGGCAAGCCCATTCTTCTTCTTGTTTTACTTTACGTAAAATTATTTTGATCATTTCTTGGAAGTTGATTCTGAAGGTGATGGTGTGAACAAAATAGTAGTTAGTCTGGCTACCTAGTAAAACTCAGTTTTGATTATTGTAGGTTGGTGACACCTATTCAGAGCGAAGTGACTACTTTTAAGGTTACACATAATTAGGTGGTGGTGGTGGCAGGAACGAAGAAAGAGAAAACAAAACAAACACGCATTGATGTAACAATGTTGATTTTGATATGTTAATGTTAAACACATAAAAGCTAATCTTTTATTCTCATCTTTTTGGAAGACGAAGAAGGAGAACGTGGTGGTGGCTGTAGAATAATCTCATGCCATTAAAATCTCTCCTTGACACTAGGAAGGTGACTTAGCCGTAACTATAAATTCTGGGAAAGAATGTGACAATGACTACATTATTATTGTTATTATTATTCCTTCTTCAATCAACTCGCTCTCGCTCACCTTAAACAAGTCAAGTGGCTGTGGTGATTGTGGTTGAAGGAAAGTAAACGATTTTGATCAGAGAAGAAGCTTGTCATGAGCAGCTAGAGTGAAATAAGAGAAAATAAAATGTGATCCGTCTTCTTTCTTCTTCTTATTCCTTCCTGTAATTATTTTTTATTCGTTTACTTGCATACTGATAACCTCCTGCTGAGGTAGTGGTAGTTGCATTGAAGTAGTAACACCTTCAAAGAAGAACATTTTCCATTTTACTTCTCGTAAAAACGCACTTTCTTGATATGGAATGGGAACATAATGGATTTCATTGCCAGTTCTTCTCCTTCTTCTTCTTCTAACTCAAATAATATCAATTACAAGTGACTGTGACTGACACTTTACATAACGCATTCTTCAGGCAATTCTAGTGCAAGGAAAGGTGTTATGTTACACGCATAATACGCAGGCAGAAGCAACAAAACCAGAGACAGAGTTTCTCACAAAAATTTTTAAATCCTGTTATATTTCATTTTCACAAGCTGTTTAAAGCCAGTAGCTTTTGTTAGGAGAAGCAGCAGCAGTGCCAGAGATAAATGAAACACTTTTTCCTTAATTTTCTAAATTAATGGAAACAAATCAAGTCGACTTGTTGTTACGATCGTCGAAGTGGCGTAATTGTTATTATCGATGATGGTCTCTTGTGACCAGATTCGTAAAATAAGTTCACAAGAATTGTCATGGTTGATCATCAGAAAAAAGGAAAGGGAGTAGTAGATAGTAATATAATGTGGGAATGGAATATGTCTGTTTTAAAATATTAATGCGATGACAGATTGTTACAATAAATGTCAGAAAATATTGAAAACGAAGTAACTAGACATGGGCAAAGTAGAAGGAGAACCAATTTATTATTCAGTAAGTTGTCATTATTGTTATAGTTTTTAAGCAGTAAAATGTATATTAAACACTACACTGCTGTGATGCTAGATGAGCAACAATTTTTTAACGTCAAATTTAAAAGCTAGAGAGATGATAAGATGAGTTCAAGATGTGCTGCTCCTCTTCTTCTGTCTTTTTCTCCACGACAGAGTTGTAGTGACGATGAAGATGAAAATGATTCACATCTTTTTACTTACTTATCATCATCGTTCAATATTACAACAAAACAGTGTCAGCAAAAGTTAGAAAAGTTAGATGAACAGTGTTTTGGGAATGGAATTTTATTTTTGTTTAGGAAATCCTTCATTCCCTGTACCCTTCTCTTCAATTCTTGCTTTTTAATAAATGGTTTCGTTGAAAGCTTAAAACCTAAACTATAAAATGTTGTTTCGAGCTCTCTCTGCAGATTTCCAGCTTCTCTGATGATGGCAGACAGAGGCTGAGAACCATCATGTGACAGAAATGGTGTGAACATTATATGAAGTTTAAAATTTAGAAAATAAAATCTCATCATCCTCATCCATCCCATTCAAAAAATATTGAATATCTTCAATTCTTTTCAAAAGGAAATATATAAAAAAGCCCTCAAATGACTTTTTACACAGCTTCTCATTTTACCATTGAAGAAAGAAGGACGCACTTACTTTATTAAAGCACACATACTTATCTCTGTTATTATTGTGTACAAATATTTAAAATTGTACTACTATTATTATCTCCACATAATATTTTAGAGGGAGTAAATATATTTTTGGTAATCGAAAAAATCATAGCTCCTTATTTTAACTTAATAGCCTTTAAAAAGGTTTTTCCGTTCGGTTCAGTCGAGTCACCAGCATGCAGCAGTAGCAGCAGGGTTTTCCTAGCATCTGGAATATTTCCATCAAAAAATGATTTTTTTTGTTATCCAATTCTTTTCCCATTCCTTCTTTATCCTCATCCTTCCCTATTTGGAACGATCTTTTGAAAGGCAGGCGTAGTAATAGTGGTATGTAGTAGCAAAGTATTTTTATTTTGTGTCTCCCAGCCCCTGTTCAGTCACCACCAGTCCCTAAAAATTACTTGCATGAATTTTACTCAATTAAATTCATAGCATGAATGAGTTTTTTTTCAAAAGCGGCAGCGTAGTAACTAGAACAGTTGTTAAATATCAACGTTTATTTACCCACGTTAAACATTTAGTCTCAAATTTGTGTGGCGTGGTGGTAGTGGTTACAGAAGGAGATAGAAAGCAAAATGGTTCAACTCCGTTTCTCTCCTTTTCCCAACCGTAAAACAGTTTATTTTTTACTCGTTTTTAATTCTCTCAAGGAAACCTTACATCGTTAACGCCCACTATTTACTTTTTCCCTGTTTATCATTATTATCTTCATCATCATCATTCTTTTTCTTTCTTCATCTGTTTAACGTTAAAATAAAAATGTTATGATGAATATAGGGTTGATTATGATGTTGGTCTTGACTTGTTTTGAGTAAAACAATACGCAACAAAAGCTCAGATACTTAATCCCTTAGAAAGAAGGAGAAGAAAAAGAAGAAGGGGAAGAGAAATCACTTTCAATTTCAATAATCCAATTTCATCTCTGAGTGAGCACGTATGTATATATGAAGCCGCTTGTTTTTGGACAAGACGCTATAATAGAGTTAAATGGTGGTGGATAACCGTATAATTATTCAATTCACACTTTCAACAATCTGTTCCATCCATCATTTTCCTCCCTGAGATTTACGAATATACTTGAACTCCACTTCTTAAGTTTTGAGCACTTAACTTACCGTTCTACCGCCTCATCATACACACATACATTTTACATAATACCACCACAAAATACCCACACATTAAAAATGACGACCACACAAAATTGCTTTATTATTTAAGCTATAATATAATCTATGAACTTTCCTTATTGTGCATAATATGCATAGTAAAAAATATTGTTACAAATCCTTTCGGTATGAGTGAGACTGTGTTACGTACGCGTACTTTATGCAGTTTGGATTCATCAAGGTTATGTATGATTATAATGTCCTTTAATGAATGACCTTTGTGAGAGTGAAGAGCGGCAGCGTAATTAAACTTGCATAAAACGGTAGGGATTAAATTAAGATTTTTTGTTCGGCGCTTCCTCACAGCAATTTCTTCACCTTTTGGCATCTAATTTTAAGCTTAGGAAGTTTGACTGACAAAGATTTTCCTAACAAACACCGACATAAAATAAAATTCGTATTCATTACTTTTTCCTTACGATTCCATTTTGAATTCAAATTCATTTTTTTAAAAAACAGAATGCTTTCCTATTTACAGGTTCATCGAAACTTCCCAATAGAGATCTGAGACCGCTACAGGTTCTTGCAGCGGGTCAAGAGTTACGTATTTCGTGTCCCGTGGAAGGTGAACCAACTTCTTCTTCTCCTTCAGTTGATTGGTTCAAGGTACGTACAAACATACGTGGGTATTTTTCAAAAAAGCTACTTTTGTTTTTTACCTAGCGCACGTCCTCAACATTTCATTCATTTATTCAAGTACTACAATTGGTAAAACTCTGTCATTCTTTTGAGTGAAATGTAAAAGTAATCATGATGATGATGGCGTCATATCTTTGCTATTTTTCCGTGCACTGTGCCAATGAGGAAACACCAACCATAAATTGAGGATAATCACTTAATTCTGAAAATTTTAAACAATCATTCATTCTTCATCTTCTCGTGTAGAAAAAAATATTCTTCCCTGTAAAGAGAAATAATTCCGTATTCAATTTTGGATTTATTATGCTCCCCACAAAAAAACCTCACTGTGTAATATAAACACGAGCAAGATAATATAATATTTTGTACTTTTAGTAAATTGCCGGCACAGGGTTTACAGCTTTAGTAAATCTTTTTCGCATAAGCCAAGGTTAATTTGTTCCTCTCTCTACTAATTTTTCTTTGCTTTTTATTCTGAGAATTTTTTGTGCTTGTTTTACAAATCATGTTTACATTCATCATCGGTTGTAATTCGGTAAAACTGAAAAGTAACAAAAAAAAACACAGCAAACGACTGGGATTACACGTATGATGAAAACAATTGTCATTTATTATTTTTTCTGTTTTTTTTCTTTCTCTGTTGCCCGTGTCGTAATAGGATGGGGAGCTAATAACTAACTCGTGGTCACGATTTCGTATCACGTCAAAAGCTTTACGAATTCGCTCTTTGACGCCGAGAGATACTGGTGTTTATGAATGCAGAGGAGGAAATGGGTTTGGCTCCCAGATTGCACGGACGAGACTCCTTGTTGCAGGTATGTACTACTATAATATACTGTAATATTAATAAATGTTTAGTAATTGAATTTTACAACAACTTTTTAAACAATAAATCCTCTCCGTTTTAGCCGAAAACTCTTATATATGCTATAGGTATAGGTATGTATGCTTATTGCATTATTCATGTTGGATTATTATTACTGGTTTATGGATTATTGCTTAAAACATTAGCTAAACAGTAAGGGGCACACTCAGACATTCCACTTCACTAACAGTCTTACTCTTACGCAAGGCATAAAGTATTTTCTCACTCATTGTCAGTTAACTTGCGATTGCAAACCCTGTTGAGCTCTTAAAAAGTGTTGTTGCTCGTTCTTTCCCTTTTACATTTAATATTCATGATTCTTTTATAGTATTTTTCCTTGTTCATGAAGATGATTTTGTGAGAAGATAGCAGAAGCGTAGCAGCAGCAGCTATAGCAGTGACGTCGTCGTCGTCAGTAGCCTACTGTTAGGTCACAACTTCACAGGATGAACCCCACTTCATTATACGGATGTAATATTTTGCCATGAATCTATCAGAGAAATGGCAAATTTTTTGTATGTGAAAATATGCGAGATTCAATATAGATCTGGGATATTGTTGTTGCTCAATTTGTATCTTGGGAAAAAGCGAGATTTCATAAGATTTTTTTATGAATTCCTTTTCACCCTCTAAACTTAAAATGGTATTTTCATCCTGCTGTTTTTTCCTTACATTACTACTCGAAAAAAAATATTGAATTTACTTTTTGTGGTTTAACCATCGCAGAAGATAATCACGTAGAAGGTCTTTTCCTCCGTTTGCATGTAAAAACGGTGTCTGTTCACATAACTGCCGCTGGTTCGTCCATTTACCAATGCACGAAATTTGGCGC
>JAHZNJ010002837.1:0-21601 GCA_027744475.1 Lepidocyrtus cf. sotoi NNG-2020 | reverse complement strand
CTTAAGCATTACAGGATAGGGACGATCGGGAATGGTTCGGGAAATTTCGGGTTCCCGAAAGTTAATTCCCGACGTTCCCGGCATTCCCGATGAAACCATTTCTCGAAACTGCGATCCCTAATAGTGCCGTCCGCATTTGTGTAAAAAATGCTGCATATTATTATCACAGTTTGTATGTATGTATATCTCTCACTACTTTGTACTCACGTAACTTACTCTGTGTAGTATTTCACTCTGACAAAGAGAGAGAGTGAGAGAGAGAGAGAGGAGGTAGAAAATGCCAAGAAATGACTTGATCAGAATATTAATAACGGTAAACGTCTCTCCAGCACATACATACCAAAAGGCTTCTTTCAGCAAATCATGTCTCTCTGTCCCAGCAGCCGCCACTGCAGCGCTGTGCTGTTCAGAAGTTTGTTTTCTCTTTGCCAATCCCGGTATGAAACTCCTTCCCAGTATGAATCATAATCATATAGCAATAATAGTAAACTTAGGTAGTTTTCTAGTAGATATGGAGAAAGTTATAGGCTGCCCGCTGCTATTATGATGAAGGGAGAAAGCAAAGCTTCGAAGCAGACACATGCATCGGTGTAATGTAAGAAAGGAGAATAAATCAACACTATTGTGAATTTGTAATGTAATTTAAATGTAATGATTTGCTCGAGCTCGATAATTTCATTATTGGCAAAAAAATTTATTAGTTTCTTGTAATTTTAGGCTGCTACTGTCGTTGAAAATAGAATTGTGGCTTGTTAGTGTAAAAATGTTTGTATTAAACGGTGTTGCGCTTTCCTAATTTGATGTTAATTGATATTTTAAAATAAGATGGCAGTGGCAAGAGCATGAATTCGAATGGCGGTTGCTGGTTTTGTGATAGTACCACCAGGAAAGGAGTTGGTAGCTTTGCTGGTCGTTTCTCGGTGTAAGTGTAAAAATGTTAGAAGTCTTTTCTCTTAAACTGATTTGTGTTCCTGACCATAATATCGCTGCTGCTGCTGCTGTCAAGAGAGATAATAACTGTAAATGTGAAATATAAGGTGGAACGGAAGGGAGCTCCCTAGGCAGTGGTTTCTTATATCATGATTAGAAAAAATGCTCTTCTTCTTCTTTATTCTTCTTTTTTCCTTCCTGTCGCGTTGCTATTTGCGTTTTGTGTTGCATCTGTTTCCTAAAAAAAATAACCAGCACATATAAAGTAAGTAGGTGCACAAAAAAAGCAATGGAATGAAAATAAAAACATTTCCATTTTTCTCTCACTGCATATTTCAATGTACATTTTTATGTAAGATATGATATGAATGGAGCAGCATTGCAGACAGAAGTAAGTAGCATTGTCATAGGAATCATAAACTTAATGTTTTTTCGGCACGTTAAAGTATTTTTCCCACTTTCTTTTTTTTCTTCTTCTTCAAAAGAAAAAAAAATACGTTGTGCTATAGTACTGTTGCTTTCATTCGTTTCTTTTTCTCGGTTAATGTTTTTGTTTCCTTTACCACACACATCATTCCATGGAACTTTAACTTTCTCCTTTTATTTTTGAAAAGTACTACCCGTGCTTAACTTACATGCATTTGGTGTTGTAATACAATCCGAAAAAATGTATCACATAAACATACCGTTAAAGAAAACTACGGTTACGGTGGAGGTGGTGGCGTTACTGATAATGATGGCGGTAGCGTGGCAGCAGTAAAGGCGTTGTTCTATAGTTAAACATGTATTTATATTTTTTTCCTGCATCTGTTTTGGTTTATTTGGTTTGGTTGTTATGTTGGGGAAAAAACGAAAACGAGCTTATCATCGTCGTCATCATGGATATGACCATTCCAGTTTTTCCAGTTACGTACAAATATTTTTGGTGTGTATTTTTCAAGACGAAAAAAAACTATTCATTTGTCGTTAGTTTTTTGGTAGTCTTACGAGTCTGTATGTACTAGCAAAAGAGCAAACATAATACTTTTTACTTTTTTACCTTAAACTTAAACCTTCCTTCATTCTTACATTTCTCTTTCAGTTCCACTTCACTTTTTATCTTTATCTTTACAACGCAACGACAGCAGCTTATTTTTTCCTATCTTGTTACTTCAACTTCACTTCCAACTTACTTCGATTCAACTCTTACCAAAAGGAAGAGTTTACAGATACCCAGAAGAAGCTGTCTTCGCCCTTTTTTGCGAAGTATTAGTATTATTATTATTATTATTATGAAGAAGATGCAGAAGAGGAAGAGAAAAGGCTTTTGAGGTACGCAGAGAATCCCTTACTACAAAATACAAGAAATAATGTACATATCTACTTAGGTATGTACATAATATGGAAATAACTGGAGAGTTCTTACTTATTCCCCCAGTAAATTATAGCGATACATAGCCCAATAAAAAATATGTACCTACATATTTAGGTACTCATCCACTTCCTCCTTATTTCCGTAATACTGACTCAGCAGCAAGAGCAGTATAAGTGACAAGAAAAAGAAGAAAAAATATCTTCTTAACAATCTTTGCATTTCCAGTAGAATCAGCAGCAAAGCAGTACTTATGTCGAAATGTGTAGAGGTTCTCATATACAAAAACAAATCGCGTATATTTTCTTAGAAGATTCAAGCGAAAAGAAAAGACATTTCTAATAGTAAAGGGTATTTCTCGTGGGTATGAGTACTTATGAGTGTATATAGATATTCATTCATTATTACTCATATTCACTTTCACTTGAGTAGGAGAAATATAATAATAATAATATGATTTGAATTGATATGATATGATGATATGATGAAATCCACAATAGTTTTTTTTGCACACGGTTGCGTTGCACGTAATCCGACTATTACTGCATTTCTTTCCTTCCTTTCTATATTTTGCTTTTTCTTTCTTCTCCTTCCTTAACTCATGTCTCACATGAAATGATGATGATCAAGATAAAAAATAGTGGATGCAAAGTACACATGACAAAAAGGATTGTGGTGGTGGAGGTGGTGGTGCTCAGCTCAACAAACTAAACTAAGAATAAAAGGTTTCCTGGGACCTTACCACGTCGTACTTATCTCTGAAGAAGAAAAGTTCTCGGGAAAAAAAGAGAAGGAGAAAAAGAGAAGAGAAGCAGACTTCGTAGCAATGAGGATGATGATGATGATGATAAGTCTACTCCATAAGATTCTTCTTTTACTTCTTCATACTAAACTCCCAAATGGTTTTAAAAGAACACACACCTATGCATCATCATCATCATCATAATCATATTAGTATTTTGTGTATTATGTATTTTTATGGTAAAAAAAGTAGCTGTTGTTGCTGTGTAGCGTAACGTAACGTAGTAGTTACCTCCATTCCTTCCGTTTTGACATTTTTCTTCCTCTGTTGTTTTGTTGTTTGTTTTTTATACATTTTTCTTTCCTTCTTTCCTTGTTTGGTTTTCCTGAATAAGATAAATTTTCTAAACTATTTTTACATTATGACATCCGCCTACGTTTGCTTGAATGTCGAGTCGTGTTGTGGGTAAGTAAGTAATGAGCTCTTACTCAAGAGGAGCTTCTGGGGAAACCGCTGTGTACTGTACATACTTTGTTTTGTTTTTTGAAGACATCATCATAATAATTTTTACGAAAAATATTCAATTCTTGAAGTATGCAATACTTCACACCACAGCGCAGCATACTGAACAAAAAAATGAACGGAAGACAAAAAATAAAAATAAAATCTGCATACTCGATAAAAGAAATTGACGTTGTTTTGCTCTTCATTTGTGTTGTTTAATTTGATTCTGGCTCTACTTTTTTGTTTGCATGCTTTTTCCTTGTTTAGTGAAAAACGGGAAAGGAGGTAGTGTTGCTGTGTTTTTAGTTTGGTTAAGTTTTTTGCTGTGACTGTTTTTGTTTCTCTTGTTGTTGTTTACTCCTTTATAAAAAAGAAAGTTATGTACTCTTCTGCCGTTTGTAGAGCCACAACACAACTAACCACCTCAAGAAGAATATTTTTCTCGCTCTGTAATAATAATATGATGGGTGTGCCAGACAGAGACAGAAGTGGATGGTGAAAGAAAAAGATAAAAGGAAAGAGGAGAGAAATACATCTGAAGTTTTCTGTGTTTTCTCTGTTCCTGCCTTACCATCCTCCATACTTACGTATAGCAAGACACATACTGAAAAATATATTTTATTATTATTACCTTGGTGGAAAAGGTCGAATCCTTAAAATAAATGGGTATTACATTTTTACAATACAATATTTTGTTTTTCTCACTCACTCACTCCCTCACTAGCTCACTGTGAGAAAAAATAAATAAAATGCGAAAACGCAAAAACACTTGCTTACAAAGCCATTGAAGAGAGAGAGATAGAAATAGATAGACAGACAAAAAAGAAAGATGATATGATATACAAACCAACAACAACAACAAAAAAGAAATCCTTGAAAAAAAATGGCAAGAAAAAGGATTGAAATAAAACGGGCTCGATTTAAGTTTCTCTTCTAAAGTAAGTTTTCTGCTCTGCTATGCCATTCTACTGGCATTCTATTTTATTTTATTTATCTTTCGTTCGTTTTTTTCTTCTTTGGGTTTTGCTACCCAATTTTTTTGGCTGGATGTTATGCAGCTGCTGTTTCTGCATCCACCACCACCACCCCATTTACTTATACATATATGTACAAGTAAATATATTTCATATCAGCATCAAGCAAAAAAGGAAATGATTTTGTTTTCTTTTTGCTTTTCTTACGTAATGTTCTTCTCATGTAGTAACGTAGCACATTTACATTGCATTTTACAACACAACGCAACGTACGTAACATCTCGTTTTGCACTATGGAGAAAGGAAAGGAAAGAGGAAAAAAACATTAGCACGTCGGAGATGGTAAGTATTTGTCTACTTATCATTTCAAACTGTTTTGGTGGTGGTGGTGGTGTTGGTAGCGTTGATGCCACCTTCATTATCTTCATTGGTTTTTGCTCCGAGTACAAATCTATTCCAATCATCTCAAGGATATAAGATGAGGATGATCGTACATTTGAAATACGTACTTCTGCATTCCAAAAAAACAAGCTTGTACGTATAGTATACATCGCTTTACTTTCACATCGCATCGGATCGCAACAACAAGAAAAGAGTAAAAGCAAATCTTCTTGGAGTTAAGTCTAATGTAAGCTGATGCCGATGTTGTTGCTGTTGATGTTGATGCTGAAGTGATACCTTTTTGTTTGTTTTGTTTGTATAAAGGAATACAAATGTATGTACCTTATTTTGAAAGCGTTCCAGCTCTTCTAAAACTAAACATATTTGCTCGGAATCAAACATTATTGCGTTTCTTTTAAAGCGAGAAGCGAGAGAAAAAGAAGAAGAAGAAAAATGGATGGACTTGTTTAGTTGAATGCATAAAACATGGACATTTCATGTAATGGCATGTGCTTTGCTTATACACAGTACAAATATAATATATATTATGGTTTGGTTTACTTGGAATTGGAAACAACTGAAAAAAATAAAACACGAAACGAAAACGGGAATGAAATTCACAAACGCTGTTAGGTGAATGGTGAAAGGATGGAAATGGCTGAAGTAAAAGTAAAAGTAAAAAAGGGAAAAAGATGGAATGAAAGTGAGTGAGTGAGTGAGTGAGTAAAAGAGAATGGCAAAGGAGCATCAAGAAGCAGCTCAGCAGTAAGTAAGTACGTATTATGTGTGTACAGAGTACAGATACAGATATAAGTTCTCTGCTCTTTATGAAGTAGCATTTTTTTTAAACCATCTTCGATTCCACGAAGAAGTCGTTACTGCTGCTGCCGTTAAAACGACCCTGTCTTTCGGAAGACCTTCCCTTTCCTTCCCAATATGTATTCCCCGTACTTTATATTAACTGTAAGGAAACTGATATGGAGTTAGTAAATTTGTGTGATTTCTTCGATGGTTGTAAAAGGCTGCGGGAAAAGTTGAAAAAAAGAAGAAGAAGAAAAAGGAAAGACTTCTTATTTTTCTTTTATTATTTTTATTATTGATATGATCTTCCTTCCTTCCTTATTTCTTCTACTGTTTCGTCGTCCTCTTCTGCAGCTTTTCATGTATGTAATGCATAATATGAGCATTCTCACTTCCACTTCCTTCTAACTTTTCACTTTTCCACCTAAAAAAAGTAAGCAGAGGAAAATAAAAAGAAGAAAGTATTTTTTGTTACTTTTTTCTTACCTACGCTCTTGTAAGTAAATATGTTTTGCCTATGCTGCGGCTGCTGCTGTTGCTTCTGCTCTATTGCCATTGCCACGCCACCACCACGTATTTATCTAAAACTGTCGCCTTCATCTTATTCCTATCATCATCATTGTATCATGTATCCATTCGCAACAATAATATTTGGGAAAAAAAAGTACAAACAGAAGAAGGAAACACGCAATATGCCAAAAAACAAACAGAGATTGATATCATAAAGGGCGCGACGAATATCATACAAACCAAACAGCGAAAGAAAACATAAATGCAAACACAAACATACATGACATGAGCAAGCAACAGTGGCGGTGTTTGGTGGTGGTGGTGGTGTACGATAAAGATGAAGATGAAACGATATAATGTGGCGGTGGTGGTGGAGGTCTATATGGTTTTCGCTATTTCAACATCAACAAGCAGAAAAAGAAAGCATTTTATTCTTCTTCAGTAGCAGCAGAAGCAGCGTGAAGATGAAAGACGGTAGTGGAGAGAAAGGATGTCATGTGCATGTAATAAAGTTGAAGATGTTACAAAGACGAAGAAATTTTTTTTAGAAAAAGGAAAGTTTTAAGAAATAAAGTGTTTCAAAATACAAAATAAAATTATCCTAACCTAACAGTGGAAAAGCCAAAGGCTTTTCGTTATTGATTGAATATTAAATTTACTTTTATCCAGATTCTTCTATTCTAATTTTTATTTTATTGAACCGCTGTGTTCTGTTCTGTTTTGTACATTTGAGCTGGAGGCTCAGTTGTGGAGAAAATGAAGATGAAGGTCGTTTAACAAAAAAGATTGAACTTCTTTACACGGCACAGCAGCAGCAGCAGAACAAAAAAGTTAATAATAAATTTTTGGTTAAAAGGAAACCAAGTTCATGCATGAAACAATGTAAATTTTTTTTCTTTTTGAAAAATACGTCGATTCAGGATTTATTATAGTTTTATGGTGCGATGTTCAACAGTTCCTCTCTCCTTCTCCTTCTCTTCCTTTTCTTCTGTTTTTAATGCAAAATGCAAATTAAAGAGGTTCAGTGACTAGACTGAAAAGGCTCGACTTCCTCCAACTCTCTCCTTCTCTCTATCTCTCTCGTTTCCTTTTCTCAACGAATTTTCTTTTTTCCCACCATCATCACCATACATAAGTAAGTAAGTAAACGTAGCAGAAGTGGTAGAATAGTATAAAATATAATGTTTGCCAAGCGTTCCACACGACTCGTTACACACTTCCACACACATCAGTGGAGAGAAAATGGGGAAGGAAATCTCCCTCTCTCTCTCTTGAGAGGAGATGGATAAGAAAAAAAGGAAAGATTGGCTGGATGGATGGAGAAGAAGAAGAGGCTTCCACTTGAGGCAAACTCTTCAACTCTTCCTTCCTATTTCAAATTTAGCCACTTTTCGTGAAGAAGAAGACGAAGCTAAATTTCTGCTTCAAGATTCTGCTCTGCCTTTTCTTATTTTTTGTGTTCTTTCTTCAGTAAAAAAATAGAAAATTCTTTCTCTCATCGTCAAGAAGAACGCGAATACCTTCCCAAAACGGGGATTTTTGTTCTTCGAAGCTCAAACTGAAGGAAAGTGGAAATTTCGTCGTTTGCGTCTGAAGAAATTGTCTCATTTCTTTTTTCCTTCCTTCCTGATTTTTCATGATGGCAGAAGAAAACTGTTCTCGGTGGTGGTAGTGGTGGTGGCAGTGACGACGATGCCATGCCATGCTATGCCGTGCCATTATTATATTTCCTGCGTAAAAGAAGAAGAAGAAGAAAAAGAGGAAGGAAAAGCAAAAAAGCTAATTTGCATTTAGGTACGCTAATGGGTATCAAAAGTCAAGTGAGTCTCTGTCGGAATCACATTGTTTAATTTTCTTAATAACATCAAGTTTCATCAATGAAGAGCCCGAACACGAAAAACGAAACGAGCCTTCTCTAATAAAAGACTTTTCATTCTCTGTCTCTCTCTCTCTCTCTGTGGTATTAACGATGATGGTTTTTAACTTGACTACCAACGCCACCAACACCACCACCCATTCAGAAGCAACGTTAAAACGTTAGTCTAATATTATTGCTTACACTTTTTTCCTTTGCGTTCTTCTTCGTTCCTTTTCTAGTAATTTTCATTCCTTTTACTTTTCTCCAAATTTACAATGTGGCCGTGGTTGGTGGTGGTGGTGGCTGCTTTTTTCATGGCTTCTGTTTCTTTTGGATCCAGTAGATACATAAATATATGGCCGTATTGGTATTAAAAGAATTTCTCTAACTATCTATCTATCTACACTCTATTCGTTTCGTTTAGTTTCGTTTCATTTCATGAATGAGGTAATAATCTGATCCTCTCTTCTTCTTCTTTTTCAGAATATTACTTTATTATATTCCTACACTGCTCCTGTGTCTCCTCCTCCTCATTTTCTTCTTCTTCTTCTTCGTCTGTTCTCTTTTTCTGAAAAAAAAAACGTTTCTTTTTATGTGAGCGCTTAACGGCACAAGAAATGATAATGGTGATGATGATGATGAAGATGGGGAAGTGGAGAAGGAAAGGGAAAAGTGTAATTTCCTCAAATCTCCTTTCTTTCATATCTCCTCTTCAATAACTGATTGAAGGGAGAAGCATAGCAGCAGCAGCAGTAAATATAGAAAGAATTGTATAAAAACGCTGAGGAGCTTTATAACTTATAACGCTGCTATTCTACAAATATTTTTTTCCTTTTCCCGTTGCTCTTCATGTAAATATTATACCTGCTGAGGTAGTTCCTTCATTCTCTTAATAAATGGGGAACGAGAAGGCTTATTCGTGGTGGTGGTGGTGATGGTTGGAATGTTGAAAAAGAATAAAGTTTCCTTTTCTCTCTTCCTGTCTCTATTTCTGCTACTTATGTGGAACTGGAACTGGAAAGAAGGAAGGAAGGACATTATACATAACCGTTGCAATTAACTATGATTACTTTTCTTCAAGTCCTTCATTTCATCCATTCTGCTGCTCCTCCTCCTCATATTACTTACTACACAATAATATTCGGAAAAGTTTTGCTTCTGCAGAAGAGTGCACTGGATGATATGATATGATATTGTATAAAAACTCACCATTAGTTTTTCTCAAGAAGAAGAAAAAGAATAAGCAAAGGGGGAAGTAGAAAAGAGAAAAAACTTCCAGGAAGAGGTGAAGGTCTTTAGGATAGCGTACAGTTGTTGTTTTGCGCATGACTGAATAAGTTTTTGTGTATTAAAGAAAGAAATGCATTGGACGAATTCTTAAAGTAATTTTTTGCAAAATAGCATGATTAAAAATACAAAGCGATTGTACTTGTAATGAAATGCTTCAACTAATTCCAAATGGACTTAATTTACACAAAAAATTTTTTTGAGACTTCAGAGTGCCTTTTTAATACAGGATAGAGAAAAAAGAGAAGATATTTTTTTTGCATTTATAATATTATTTTCAAAATACTCAACTAGATATGTAAAAATGAATGAACAGTTATTTTGAAGCAAGTCCGGAACAAAAATACTGGAATTTGGAATCTTTCCAAACTTTCTTTTATCAAAAAGAATAAAAAGAGAGAAAAATAAAATGAGCAGCTAGAGAGAAATATAGGCCGAGCTTCATTTTCATTTCATCTGTACTACGCTGTACAGCTACAGCTTCTGTTAAGTACTTCTGCAAAGAGACAAAAATATTTGGAATTTCTTTCCTTCCATGATTTGGGAAAGATTTCGTTTTCCATAATAAGTTTCATTTTTCCTTTGTCCAGCAGTTCATTCCAAATTAGGCTGCGCTGCTGCTGAGATGGATGGCATGACGATGAAATGATTTTGTTTGGAATGATGAAGAAATTTTTTCGAGTATTTTTTACAATTGAGTGAATCAAACAAACGGACAAAAAAATTAATATTCTCTTTTCTCAATCAGAAAAAACAGAACAATTTGCAAAACCTCACAATCAGTCGCAAAGCTGTCTCTACTTTGGTTTCAGATGTATATGAAAATAAATAATTTTTGGCAAGAAATATTTATTTCATCTTTCGTTCAAAACTTAAACAAAGAACCAGAAATAGAACCCTTCCATATTTTATCCAAGCCAAAACACTGACTAAATATAATTGCGCAGGAGAAAAAAGAGAAATACGGAAATAATTGCTTTTGTTTTTATAAAAAACGTGCATCAAAAGCAAAACAGATGATGATGATGATGATATGGATCCTAGATGGAAATGAAAAGGAAGCTTTTTAAAAAAAGTTAACAATGATAAAAAATAAAATCCATTTTTATCTTTTATTTCATCATCATCAGCATCATCATCTTCATGATTGCGATAATATCCTTTCTCTCATTTCATTCCTGTTGTTGCTGTTGTAATGAAATGAGTTCCTGTTTCTGTTTTTTACTGAGCCAGCTTTACTTTTTTTCTTCTGGAAATTGAAATAATTATCGTTTTTCTTTTTATAAATGGTATCACAGCTTCTGTGCTAAAATGCTAAATGCTACTACTCCTGTTGTTTCTGTTCAGTTGTGAGCAGAACAGCAACTACTCAAAAAGGGTTCAACAACCACCACCAGATTTTTTGAGAGCTTCCACAAAAAAGGAGTTCAAACAGAGGAAGAAAAATCTTCATTCAGTTTCCTTTGCTACGATGAAAAGTGCGATGATGATGATGATGATCATTTTCATTAGGATTATTAATCCTTTTGCTTTTCCCAGTGAGTTTAATTCTACATGTCATTATTCTGCCACACTACACTACCATTCAGTTCTGCAAAAATTTGGGAGGGTTTGGTCTGCTCCTGCTTTTCATTTAATTTGTTTGGCTTTGGCTATTCCTGTTCCTGAAACTACTCTGCTGCTTCTGATTTGATAAAATGGATGGAGTTTTGTGGTGTGGGGTAGTGGCAGTGGCTGGCTATTTGGTTGAGGGAAAGCTTGACATAGCAAAAATCCCTTTGATTTTGTAACTTATTTTAGGAATTTATCAGGAACTTTTTTAACAAACAAAAAAGAAGCTTACAATTAGACATAGTGAGCAAAGCAAAACCAATAAAATTTCCTTTGATTTTTGGTTTCCTACATAAAAAGTTCCAAGTATGCGTTTGAATCATTAATTAGCATTATTGATACAATATCTATCGTGGTGAGCAAAGTTCAATCGCAATCCAAACGCTATCTACAAAAACGTTTCGAAAAGAAATCCATGAAATGAAATACGATAAAACGTGAAGCTTTTACTTTACTTTTTTGAAAAGCTGTTGAAGTTTAAGGCAAAAGCAACAATTAAACGACGTAAATTCTAAATATTTGTGTGTTTTGTCTTTGTTATTCCAGGGCGAGAGTGAAGAGTGGTCTCCGAATAATCGGGATTGAGCCGAACACCGACAAAATGTGGAACATCACAACTGACTTCAATCCACGGAGGACACACGCCACGATTACAGCAGTGAGAAAATTTGATCCTCGTTTCCAAGATCCGAAAAGGTAAAAAAAATTGGAAAAAGAACATAAATAAATAACATAAAAGCGTTAATTTCGTTCTTATCCGTTTTCTACTGCATTCCGTTCCCGTCCCCATTATCAAAACATTCTAGCGCTTTAAGCTTCCTTGCTACCTGCATGGCGCCTTAATTTGCAATGATAAGGATGCAGCGTTTTTCTTGTTGCCCAGGAAATTGTAGTCTTAGTTTTAGAAAGAGTTTTTAGAAGTAGAAGAGTTGAACCCTGAAGGAAAACTGTGACCGTACCTTAAATTAGATAAAAAAAAGACGACAACTCCGTTTTGTTTTTTTTCTACTCTTACCTAAAAAGTGAGAATGCAGCAGCATAATTTGAGCGTATGAGCGTGTACAAATTTCTTTTCGCCAGCGTTGACGATGATGATGGTGATGGTAGCAATAAAGAGGAAGAAAAGACAATGCAATGTAAAAATGCTCAGTCTCTAATATTCAACAAGAAAGGCAGCAGCAGTAGCATCAACAACAAAAAAGCTTGTTTTTGTCCACAGTTAAGTTCAGCTCAGTTCAGTCCAGTCCACTTCACTTTACCTCTTTTCTCTATCAATTTGCATAATAACATTTTAGTTTTTCCTCTTCTGCCGTCGTCGTTTTCTATGCAAAGTGGGAAGCGGGTAAGCAAGGAAGGGAAAAATGGCTTGGCTTACGAAATTCTCCATCATGATATGATCATAAGCAGCAGCAACAGCAGCAGCCTTTTTTCCTTCCTTCTCATCTCTACCTAGAGATAGCTTCCTGGATGACTCGCTCTCGTTGCGTTGCTTCTGTAAAGTAAATGTTTTTAACGAGAGAGAAAGAGAGGGACATTATTATTGTAGTTGGGTGGCTGCATGAGCGCGAGCGTTGGGAGCTGGAGCTTAAATTTTAGTTTGAACTCAGAAGCTACATAGGTAAATGGTAATAGAGTTATCTTACTTTACTTTTCAGTTTCATTAATTTGCTATCTCTCCTTTTTCCTGGCAGCAAAAAAGAACGCTCATATATGTATTATTACGTAATTTTTTATGCATGTATGTATGTATGCATATGTATGGGAGTGAAAGTGAAGGAAACGAAAATGGAAGCTAGCAAAAAAAAACTTGCAGATGATGATGATGGCTGCTGCTTACAATCACATTCACATTTTGCTCGCTCATCGTCAGTAAAGTAGCTTCCTGTTTTTAGTAAAAGGTTTTATTTTTTTTGCAAAAAGAAAAAAAATGAAAATGGAAAACGTTCATTGTACTTTACTCTCTCTTCTTCTTTGCCATGCATACACCATTCCATTCCATTTATATGAGGACGAAGACAACGACGACGACGACGAGGAAGAGAAGAGAAAAGAATAAAAAAAATAAGCGTGACGTCTCCATTAACCTATAAATATATGTCTTCCATAAATTTACATTCATTTTCTGGGAATTATTCTCTCGTTTATCTTGGATGTAGAGAGAAAAAGACAGAAAAGAGGAAACCATCTACTAAAATGTAACCAGCGCAGCGTAACTTGAAACTTGCCTCCATTTAGTGTGGAAAAGAATCGTTAAAATGGTGGAGGTGGTGGAGGGAAGAGTGGAAAATATATTTTACGAGGAGGATTTTTTTGGTCTTGTTGTCGGGTTTATTGCTGTTTGCCTCATGCTAGTCGATATTAATGATACTAAAAACCTACTGACTACTAAAAAGACTAGAGAGGACTTACTATATACTTCCCTCCATGTATATTACATAATAAAAATTATAAAAAGCTTTAATTTTACATGTGTTTATCGATGATTTAGTGATGAGAAATTAACTGCTGATGTTGCCGCTGCTGCTACTGCTGCTAAAAATGCTGGAAGGAAAAAAGGAATGAGAATAAATGTTGTTTTGCAAAATAATTGCGAGTAATGAATAAATTATTTTGGCAAATCGGTAAAAAAATACGCCGTCGTGTGTTGTAGATATTGGTTGTAAAATGGAGTCAAAGCAGCTAAAAAGGAAAAGCAGAAATCGCATTTTTACTTTTTCAAAACATTTTTATTTGTTTTTTGTGTATCTTTCTTAACGACTTGCTCAAAAACAGTGTAAAAAAGTCATCAAATGAAAAAAGCATTCAATTATAAACCAAACTTGTCGTCAGCAGCGTCAGCTGTTATTATGCAATGCTTTCTTTATTTTTTTGCATTCTGTGTAAATTTCCCGTGCTGTTTGCTGCGCTTTACGTCATCGTAACTTTTTTGTGATTAAGGAGGCTACCTACATTTAATTTTAACTTTTAACTTTGTCTTACCTTGCTTATCTGCTTAGTTTCTAAGAATGATTATTATCTTTTATCTTTTGGAATTATTTTTTTCTCATTCTTATTACTTTTTTTCTAATGTTATTGTTTATGTTCCAGTGTGGAAACGGAAGTTTTTAATTGGATCTTGGAGGCCTCTGAAGAAGCAGGAGATGACTTAGATCGGGGAAGGATCGTATGGATCCTCCGCTACGTAATTCAACCCTCCGCCGATCCAAGCTGGATGAAGAAAGATCCATTCTCAAACTTTGGAGATGAGCGCCATAAATTGACTACTAGGCTGGAAATACAAAAGGATGATATCCAAGCAGTTCTGCCGATAGCGAAGGTAAAGTATAAAGCAAATAATTAAAAAAAATAATAATAAAAAAGGAAAAAGATCTTCCAATAAAAAAAGAAATGGGTCATTTCATTTCAAAGGAAAAAAAAGAAGTTTTGCATTGAATGTTGAATAACGTCGTTTGTTTCCCATCTGTACCTTTCTATCTTTACTCATCTCGTTACATTACAAAGAAAAAAGAAAAATCTTTTCCCTGAAGGAGAATGGGTAAAACTAAACCAAAACTAAAACTACAGAGACGACGGAGACGTTATCATCGTCAGTGTAAATAAGAACTGACATGACATATCAAGAAAAAAATATATACCTATGTGAAAATAAATGTTTGTTTTCTTTGTTTTCCTTCCTCTAGAGCTGGGAGGTAATCAACTCGGCAGTCCTGAATGGGAAACAAGTGTCAAGGCCAATGAAGATCTTCATCGTGAGTAGGGCGGGACAGGTGGCAGATGTAACTTTGCAGGCGTCTTGTCGTTCCTTGGATGAAAGTGTGCTGAAGGTAAAAGCTTAAAAGAAAAAATAATTTGATCCATTAAAAAGCATTCGTTTTGTATATAACGTTTCCATCTACTTATCTACTATCCACTACCACCCACGCACGCACAAAATAAAAAAAATGCACATGTACGTCCCGAATTAAAGTTTTTAAATTACTTTCTCCTGTTTTGATGTAATTCTTTTTTCATCTTTGGTAGCTTTCCTTCACTCAACAGCACAATAACTAAAATACTTATGAAACTTGAAGTAAAATTAATGAAGTTTCTCTTTATTTCGATAATTAATCAAAACTTTTATTTTAATAATGGTTAGGTTTTGTAGAAATGTTACTCTTGAGAATGAGATTTTCCCAATTTACATTCATTTTTTATGTTATTACATTACAATATTTGAATTAATAACATAAAAACTTTTTTGTTTATAAATAAATAGAAACGAAATAAATTGTGTGTAGGAGTATCGTAGCACCTAGCACCCCACTTGGTTTCTGATTTTGGTTTTATACGACGATTAATGATTTCGCTTAAAATTATCCATCAAAATACTTTCTAAAGGCTTCAATAAGTTTCTATTCCAATTGGCAGTTCTTCCTTTTCATAATTAGAGAACTGATTTAAAAGAATAAGAACTGAAAAGGGAAATAAAAAGCTCACACTTCCTTTTTTTACTTTTTCTTTTCAATTTAAGAATCTTTTTTTGTTTCCTTCTGGTGTTAATATTATTTTTTATTTTCGTTTTTTACGCCGATAGATTCAATTCTTGACTAAATGAAAGTAGTCTTAAGTAATCCTTTTCTTCATTCCTTCAGTTCGCGTACATAAATAATGCTGAAATAATGTTTTATTTTTCTGAAAAAAAACTTTTTTTGATCTCCTTTTCCTAATGGACTCAGAGAGTAAGAAAAAAAAACTAACATAAGATGGACTTTTCATTGCAAAATATCCTCTTTTTTCTCTTTCTGACGAAATAAATGAATGAACAAATGAACGGAAAGAAAAAAAGTTTCCTAATTGGGAGAAAAAGGATCATCAAATCAGATCAGACAATATAAATTTTTTTTGGACTTTTAAAGAAAAAAATCTCTAATTTAAAAAAAAATGTTCGTGTTAGTTAGTCAGTCAGTCAGTTAAGCCGAGACATTTCTTTAGTGGAATAGCCAAAAAATTATTGAAAGAGTATACAAATGCAAATGCAAATTCTGACTAAGGCATTTTCCCTTCCTTTCTACCCTTAAGAGAAATAATTAAGCTTGAGGATAGAAATCAGGAAATAATGCAAGCCCTTGGCCATGTCCGTGCTTAAAAACACCGGAGTTAAAAATAAAAAAAACATTTTAGTGAGTTTGCTTTTGGTTCTTCCCCTGCTTCCCGTCACGTTTCCCTCTGAAAGCAACATTCATTGAATTATAATAGGTAGCGTAAGTACTGCAGCAGCGGTTTCAAGATTTTTGTTTGCAGATTAAGAAAGTATCAAGAAATTTTAAAGCATTGTGTGTATTGGAAAACCGACTTTGTCTGTTTTTTACGACTTTCTTCAAAGATTGAAAAGAAAAACTTAAATTCTTTAAAATAAATGTTTTAATGATCGATTTATTTATACGAAGAGAAGGAAATGACAGCGCAAACTGAGAGAGAAATAAGGCACAGCTTATCCTTCTCTCCTACTGAAAGCCTTCAATCTGTAAGAATTTTCTCCGAAATAGAAAGAAAATTAGATGAAACTTAAAACTAGACATGTCTGTCTGTACTTGTTTTTATTCCTGAAAACCACGGTTCCATTTCTATTGTTTTTTCTTCTGTTTTTCTTTGACAGGTCTCAAGGTAAACGTGACGTGTCTGGTTTCACAAAAATGATAGATTCTCTCCAACAAAACGATCAACCACTTCAACAAGAAGAACAACAACAGCAGCAGCAGCCGCAGAAATCGAAAGATCAAGGACAACAGCAGCAGCAATCCACTCGTGGCACTCCCACCGCAACTAACACAATGAGCAGCATCCCAACTGCCTCCGATTTTAGCGGAGGAGAAAAGTCTCCATCCGTCCAAAAATCTTTAGTTGATGAGCCGTGGAAAGCTGATCATGAAGGCAGCAGCCACCACCATCTTCATCATAATAACGAGGATGATGACGATGACGATGTAGATGACGAGGATCATGATCATGATCACGATGATGAACACAACATTGACCACTTGGAAGAGACGGATTTGGAGGATAACGAGTTAGAAGATAAATTCCATTGTCGGCCGAGATATCAGCACAGTCGTATTGACGTAAGCAGAAAAAAAAATTGTTTCCCGCATAATATGAAAAAATAATGTCCTTTTTCTTTCACTATTGTCAAAGCTCGAGCTTTTGTTCCGTTGCGTTCCCTTTTACCTTACTCTCATATAATATATTGGGCCTAATATCTTCTTCACATTTTTAAGTACATAATTTGATCGATAATCTACATTAGATCTTACATGTGAGAGAAAAAATGTGGAAGCAAGATCTCAATTCATTGTTAAGAACCTTCCCATTCCATTCAGGAGCTGTGTTGAGCTGGCTGGCCATTTTCGTTTTTTCTAAAATTTGATTCTTTTCATTTCATACTTCCATAATAAACAAAACTACACACAAAAAATACCAACCGCATCATCAAATTCAACATCAACAATAAAAATTACTGGGTGGAGATGAGTTGGAGTTGTATGTGGATTGTGAAACCCTACATATTTCTTTTTGCAAGGAAGAGAAAGAGAAAGGAGGAGGATGTCATCATCATCATCATCGTCATCGTTTCATTTTCATTTCATTGCAATAAATATCTTTTCAAGTGGGAAATGATGAAGTAGTACAAAAGTAGTAGGTGGAAGGGATATGGATCCTCCAACATAACAGAAGCAGTCGCAGTCAAGCCATCCCACAGCTATAGTTTTTTTTTCATTTTTACTTTAGTCTTATGTGTTAGCGATATGTTGTCCTACTCTCTCTCTCTCTTTCTGACTGCTGCTGTTTTTTTTCTTCTCCTCCTAGATGATTTATGCGATATCTCCTTCTCTTCCTTCTTCTTTAGAAAAAAAGGTTTTGAATAAATGAGTTAAGACATGTGTGAGTCTGCTGATGTGAGTACAGTGCAGCGCAGTGTTGGAGGGAAAGGAGTGGTGGAGTAACGGAGGAAATGAAGCACAGGAAAAGAGCAAACTTAAACCCATATGATGTTACTGATCATGAAATGAAATTGGAGCGAAAAGAAAAGAAAAAGGATGAAGAAGAAGAAGAAGAAGAAGAAGAATAGCAAAAAGTAAAAAAGTAGGAAAAAAACGAAGAAGATGTAATTTCACGAGTGCTTCTTTTCTTCTTCTTTCTCTTTTCGGCTGCTACACAGACACATACACGACGACGATTAATATCCTTTCAGAAAAGAAACTTCCAGTAAAAACAGGAAGTACTTCATAATATAAAGACATGACGATGATGATGATGATACTTTACACTTGTTGTAGAGAATGGGTGGGTGGGTGGCAAAAAATGTCAGAGAAAAATTAAAATTTTATATGCGGAGAAGCTGTTTAAAATGAGCTGAACATAATATTCCAGCTTCCAGCATAACAGATGTATGGAACTGAAGTAAAAATGGAAGGAATTTAAAAAAATTGGAAGAAGAAGAATATTTTGTAGTTTTAGAATTTGCTAACGCTCCTGCTGCTGCTGCTACTGCTACTACTACTCCTAAATAAAAAAAAGTTATTTTGTATTTCCTCATTTATATAACGTAACGTAGAGAATTTATTTTCAAACCAGAAGAGCTCAGAGAAAGAGAAATAACTTTTTTCTTTCCAGAAAAAAATTGTGATAGAATAGGAAAACGTGTGAAGGGAGAAAAGTAAAAGGAAACAGGAGGAATCGATATAAAATAAAGTGTATTACTTTTTTCCCCAAGTTTTTTATGTTATGTATGATGTGTAGTGTGGACTTTCTGCTTTTACTACACAGAATATGAATAAATATGTTTGAAAGGAGAGAGGAGGAGAAAATATAAAAAAAGTAAAAAAGTAAAAGTATCATGAGCAGTAAGTTGTCGAGGAGGAGGAGGAGGTGGTAGCCATAATAATCATCGCTGTTGAAGCAGCAGCAGCAGTAGTCGTCGCAGTCGTTATTAGGATTCCATGTGAGAGTGAGAGTGAGAAATAGCAGGAGTAGGAGCCATAGCTCAAGATTCAAGATTCAGGCAGGGCCCACCACCACCACCACCATCATCATGAAATAGGGAGAGGAGACGTGCCTGTGCACTACATTAAATATGGTCCCTGTACAATTTCAAGCCGTCTTAGAGTTGAAAATCTCCAGTGGAAATTGTACGTGACAAGAAGAGGAAATGATTGGAAATGTATGAAAAAGGAAGAAGAGAAGAGAATGAGAATAAAGCGTTGAAGCCACCACCACTGCCACACTGAAAAGGAAATACATACGCATGCCATGGTAGTGGTAGGTGGTAGGCATTGAAACTGAGGATGGTAGCGGTAGAAAATTTGAGCCTTAACTTAACTTTAACTTAAACGTAGTCAGTGTTTTTTTATCTGTGTGAGAGTTACACAGTAAAAGATAATAAATATTATTATTATGAGTATTATGGATTCTGAGGAGACATAAATGAAGAATCATGTTTGAAATTTTTTAAATAATTCTGCTTATTCTCTGGTTTTTATTCTACAATATTCTCAACTATTCCATTTTACATGATGACTGAAATGTATGTAACGTAAATACGTAGCATTGCAGAGCAATAGAAATATCAAATAGGTATATGTATAGAATAAATTCTACGGCTCGAGCTCGTTTGAATCGCATGACTTGTAATTTGTAATGATGAAATCCCAAATTGGTTTGTCCTTGGCTTGTGCTCTTGAACAAATCCAAATGTCCACCGAGAAAAACATCATTTTGTGTCTTTATGTGGCGATGTTTGGAGGTGGACTTGGTTCTTATGGAAATTGATCTTTCGCTATTGGTCATTTCCAAAAACATGTCGTTTTGCGTTGCTTTGTTTTAAAAAATGGCAACTAGCAAAGAAGCCTTAAGTGTTCTTGTTGTTGCTGCTGCTGTTTTCTATAATATTCTCCCTTCTAAAAAATAAGATCAATTTGAAATCCATTATGAATTCTTTTCCGAAGAAATCCTAACAAAACCTTTCTATTTTCTTCGAAAAATAACAAATAAATAGAAAAGGCATTTCAAAGAGGAATCTTACCATCCTCCTCCTCATCATCATCAAAAATCTCCCCTACAGCTTCTTTTATTGGATGTTGGATTCCTGGAAATTTAACTTACCTCAGCTCACAGCATTAAAAACATCAGCAGCTCCACTTTCTCCGTTCTACAAATATCTAAACGTTTTTTTATATTTTGGTTTGTCTGGTAGAATAGGAACATAATTCATCGCGAACAATAAATATAATGCTTTTCGAGTCTATCAGAAATCAAAAGACTTTCACTCATATTTAGACTTCGCAGTCGTTCGTCGTTTATTTTTCAAAAAGGCACAAAAAATAAATAAAACAGGATAAGAATTGAAATACATATTATTATATAGGTAAGCTACTACTGCGATTGCTCAGCTCGTATGAAATAAATACGACTTTTTTTGGTTTTTGGAAGATTTTCTCATACGAAAACGACAGATCCGAAAGCGACATAAAAAATCTTTTCTTTACTCCACCTCACTCACCTTACTCACCTCCCTTCATGAGTTATTTATTTTAGTTTCATTTTCCTTTCTTCTTCTTCTTCAGAAATGTAATGTAAAGTATGTATAAGTAATGTAGCGCCGTTGCGCTGTTGCTGTAAGACCGTATCGCATCACATCACATTCACATCAGAAGTTAAATAAAAGTGATATGCCCTTTGTCCTTTTTTCTTTTCACTCGCTTACTCTGATGGAGGGATTGAGAAAGAGAATTTTCTATCTCTCTCTCTCTCTCTCGTTGTTTTTTTACTAAAGCTACGAAGAAGCTAAAGTTGACGTTGTTTTGATTGATGCTCTTTTTTTTATTTCTTCATGTATGTATTTGTATGTAGGTGTATGCCCGCTTCTTGGCCCAAGACCATGACTCCGGGAGAACGTCTTACTTCATCTCGAGGAAAACTTACCTGAAAGTAACGGATTTGATATCGGACTATCTACGTGTGTCAGATACACAAGTAGCTGTGATCAAAGGTGCTTCCTCTCCTGCCGTTCAAGGGACTGGATCGGGGAGGACGGAAGTTCAAGTAAGTCTTTGACTCTCCTTTCACTTTGCTGCTGCCTAAGAGAAAGAAAGAAAGAAAAGAGAAAGTCTCTTGTGTAATTCGTTCGTTCGTTTCTTCTTTCTCTTTTTCTTTCGATTTCGATATCTTCCTTTCTCTCTTTTTTCTCTAATGCCTTGTCAGTTTGTGCCAAGCCAAGCAACATCAATTCTGATACAGAGCTGCTGCCATTGCCATGCCACACAATATAATAATATATTTCTCTAGTAAAATGCTTAATACGGTAGAAGAAAAAATAAAAAAGAAATAGAAATAAAATAAAAGCATTTTTTCCTCTCTTTTCAAGGAATAACAAATGATGCGTTAAACTTGTATCAGTTCAGACAGATGCGATTTTTTTCTTTTGTAAAATCCTAAGCATTTATATATATTATTTATACATATTTCGTATCCTGAGCATCTATTTCAAACGATTTTGTTTTTATGTTCTCCTTTTTTATTTATTTTATTCTTTAGAAGTTGATGATCCGTTCCTTCGTTCGTAAAAGTAAACATGTTTTTATAAAAAAGAAAACAAAAAAATTCAAACAACATTTTCC